>JXCR01127005.1:22414-41003 GCA_002079205.1 Phalaenopsis hybrid cultivar
ATATATATATATATATATATATATATATATATATATATATATATATATATATATATATATATATATATATATATATATATATATATATATATATTCTCATGCATAGATCCATGATACCAAGGTGCATAAAATATAGATATCAAACCTTTATTGCTAGATATGTAAATACATGAAATTTCTTGGTATGCATGTAAATTTTTCTTTTAAAAGAAAATAAAATAATCTCAAATAATAAAGCTAAAATTATATCAAGAGATGATGGATCCAACGGCCATTGATCGTCCTGCCACCAACCAATCAAACAACAAGCACCATGCCATCCCTAATTGTTGTCGCCACCCATCCTTGTCTCTGGTGGAAGCCCTCGTCGAGATGTCAGCGTTGTACAGATTTCTATCTAATTATTTAAAAAAAAAAAACGAATATTTAAATTCAAAATATCATTTATTTCAAGGTGGGTTTTTTTTTTAATTCATAAAATTATCTTTTTCTTTTGATTAATAAATACGAAGCATCTTTATAGGATAATTTAAAAATTGGAAAGTTGGATCATTAACTCAATATTAAATTAGCATAATAAAATAATTTATTAGTGATACGTGTTGGAAGGTCCGCGACTGGTGTGGTTATTTAGCATCTTACTATTGTATAAAAATTCAACACATACTCAGATAATTAAAGAGGACGAGAAATACCTCGACTTTTTACGTAAGAACCCTAGAAAGAGAAAAAAATAACATGGCGGTCTAGTTGAAATAGTGAAATTTTGAGCACGAATGTCCGCTCTCCTCTTGAATTTGGGAAGATGGAGTTATAAACTTGTACAATAATAATTCATTAATAATAGATGTAATTTGATTGTAATGAATGTAGTTCTTGACGATAAGACGCGATAAGGGTCGTAGTCAATTGCTACGGAAACAATAATCTGTTGTGAATGATGTACACGATGACTGCAACGCTAGTTTGTCGTGGGAACTGTAATTGAAAGTCATGATAATAGTTGTCCATGTGGGTTATAGATGGTTGTTTTAGGAGCAACGGTTGACCACAGATGCTGTAGTAGGAAACTGCAAGAGTTCTGAGTCACGTAGGTTGTAGTTGCTCAAGTATGTCGCAATGATGAGTTGTGATGATGTCCATAGGCCGCATAGGCTAGAGTTCGGATTTGCATGAGTGGTGGCTCACACAGGACGTAGTTAATTGCATTAGCCGTAGTGGTAAGCTACGATAACGTCTGTAGAGTTCGAATTTTGGAATTATATGAATTGTAATAATATTCGTATGCTACAAAGGCCAGAATGGGGAGTTGCATGAGCCGAGATAACGACCGTAGGTCCTAAAGGCAATAGTTGGGAGTTAGTTATACGATTTGTGATAACATCCGTAGGCCACATAAGTTGACATTGGGAACTGCATGAACAATGATAACATTCATAGACCACCATGGTCGGAGTTGAGTGTGACATGAGCTAATAAGCTAGAGTTGAGAGCTGCATAAGATGTGGACAGCGTAGGTCGTAGTTTGTCGCACAAGCCACAGTTATGGGTTGCAGGGAAAGAGCTTCATGAATTCGGAGAAAGTCGTCGTATCATGAGTACGATGATTGTGTGGTGTGTTGTTGCATAATGTATGAGACGACATAAACAGTAATTGGGTATAATTTTCACTTAGAATTTTAATACTCTATTTAAAAATTAACTTGAGTGTCGAAACTCGTGCCAAAAAATTGTTGATCGCGTGTGGGATGGAAATACTCGTCAACAAAATTGACCAAAAAATATTAAATTATATATATATAAAAAAAAGGACAAAATATCTGTACAATTATAATATCTCGGAATAAAGAGCGAGAGAGGTCCAACACGGCTCATTCATTATATGCACGCACATTTCTCTTTCTCTCTCCTATAGGAGGGAGATGCTGGACCCCACCCTGACAGCGCCACGAACCAAAGTTCCCCCCGCTCGGCCTTTACCGCCTTCCAATTAAGCTGGGACCCAGACCCACCTCAAATGTGGGTCCCACACCCCCCCACCCCACATCCGCCCCCTTATCAAAAAAGCTAAAACAAACACTTTTTTAAACAACAGAAATGGATTATTATTATTCATAACGGCTTTTACAGATCTACCCTGGGATTTTTATAAACACGTCCATCGCACAAAAAGTTGTTAGATAAAATAGGACAAAAAACCAAAAAAAAAAAGTCAGATTTACGTACATACCCCTCAGTTCCTATGTTTTTACAAATGTGCCATCTAAACTTCAATTTACACATCCATACTACTTCCCCATGCACTAAAAAGTGCATTATGATCTTAGAAGTTAAAGAGAGACATTTTAAATGTGATATTAATAATGTTATACAAATATAAAAATAAAAATTTACTATATGCGCATGCATTGAAAGAAATATTATATAAGCAATAGATCAAAACTTCAAACCTGATATCACCATGTACTAAATTCTAACTTTTTTTAAACTAAGAGGGCTGAATTGTGCCAGTAGCAAGTAGTGCTTGGAGTTTTGATGTGTTTCTGAATCAGAACTCTTGATACAATATGCAAAAACTGCATCACTACTCCAATCACAATGCGCCACACGTACGGTCTGTCCCCAACCAAAAGAAAAAAACCAGAGAATCAAATTAAAATCTACTGTAATCCGAAATGCATCACGACTCATGATGTAATATGTAAAAATGCATCAAGACTTCAATCACAATACGCCACGCGTACGGTTTGTCCTCAAACAAAAGAAAAGAACTCGTGAGAATCACAATGAAATCCACAATAATCCGAAATGCATCGATTACTGCTGTAATATGCAAAACTGTATCAAAACTTCAATCACAACGCGCCACGCATACAAATCGGCCCGAACAAAAAGAACATAACTAGAAAGAATCACATTGAAATCCACTATAATCCAAAATGTATCAGGACTTCAGATGTAATGTGCAAAAATAATTATCAAAGACTCCAATCAACCAAAAGAAAAGAACTCGTGAGAATCAAATTAAAATTCACGATAATCTGATATGCAAAACTGTATCAAAACTTCAATCACAATGCGCCACGTATACAGATCAGCCCGAACAAAAAAAACATAACTAAAAGGAATCACATTGAAATCCACTGTAATCCAAAATGTATCAGGACTTCAGATGTAATGTGCAAAAATAATTATCAAAGACTCCAATCACAATGCACCATGCATACGGTTCAGCTCCAACCAAAAGAAAAGAACTAGTGAAAATCACATTGAAATTTATTATAACTCACTTATTGAAATTCAGAATCACACTCATCAACTGTTTAAAATATCAAAAAACTTTTCATCTATTGGTTGCCAAACTCAATCAAATCACAAATATAAATAAATCTACATGATTTTAAACATATATAATCAATGCATTAAAAAAAATAATTCACCTAAAAACAGAATCGTAGGAAATAAAAACTCAAAAAAAGAGTCTGAAAATGAAATGATTTTCAGTTTCATTCAGCATCCCAAGCGGAGAGTGATTCCAAGAATAAATAATGAGTGGCAACTACCCCCAGTTGTTACCATAGTTTTGTTTCGGCACTTTCTGCGACCTAAACTGGCAGAATTTGACTACTCGCATAGAGAAGAAAAAAAAAAAGTTTAGAACATATATTTCCCTTTTACAAATACATACACATCGGCGCCTCTGTGTTCTGTCCGTGCATAACCCTCCTTTCCCGTTCCCGTCAATTTTCCAAATCAACCCAGAAGTAATTCATTAATTCCATAGCACTCCTCCGTACCGTTCTCATATCCCCCACCCTGCCGCTCCCCGTTGCACGGAAAAAAAAAAGAAATTTTAACGCTCTCCGCGCCTCTCACGTGCAGGTATGGTGGCTTTTCTTCCCTTCTCAGGCTTTTGCAGGCATTCAAAAATGACATTTTTATCACAGAAGCTACAAAGCTTCCCTGAAAGAGGGGAAGGGATTGCAGGGCTACCTTCCAGCTGCAGGTTTCTGTTCAGCCGAAGGAGATACGTCGGGCTTCAATGGGACGGGCTGCATTGTGTGGATGTACATTAGAGGATGGGGGGCGGCGGCACCAGTAGCACCCGAACCAGGTTGGGAGATGGTGGTGAATTGAGATGGGTGTTGCAGGAGGCTTGTAGGCATTAGATTCTTTGAGTTGGTGTTGGTGGTTGTTCCTCCTCCCGCTCCCGCTCCCTTGGATGGATCTGCTGCAGCAGCAAGTGATAGAGAAGAAGGCCCAAGGGAGAGCATCCCTGTGGAAGCAGGAGCGGAATTCTGCCGCTGCTGGTCAGACGGGCGGCGATGGTGCTGCTGGAAGTAGCTGCCGGCGGCGGCGGCTGCCGCAGCATCAGAATGGGATGTTTGAGATTGCATGTAAGGGTAGGAGAAGAATAATTGGGCAGTCTGACCTTGCGGGGAGTGCTGTTTGGGCATCTGTGACTGCTGAAGGTGTTGGGAGGAGGTCTGTGGCTTAGAACCAAGGTTTTGAGGAGTGGTCATATGGGGGTTTCCAAGGATGGACGGCAAGTTTCGATTGGTTACAGGTAAGGGAGAAATGGTGGAGCTTGATGAGGAGTTCTTACCTGGTTGTTGCTTCTGGAAAGGCAGCACAGGTATGACTGGAGAAGGTGGTACAGATTTTGCAATTGCAGAAGAATGAGGACTCCCGCTGGAGCTTTTAGACACTGAATTTTGAGGAGATCCGACTGCTATGGATGCTGGAGAAGACAATGATGCCGCGCTGCTGTTGCCTGGGGTGGCAAGGTGTTGGCTTGATTGTCCGGGAACCTTGGCGGGGCTGGCGCCAAAAGAGATCTGGTGGGTTTGATGGGGTGATGGTTGCTGGCTTCGCACTTGAGGGATTTGAGTCTTCACAGAGGTTGATGATGAGGGGGTGGCTGAAGCAAGACCANCGGAGCGGTGGCGGCAGTAGCACCCGAACCAGGTTGGGAGATGGTGGTGAATTGTGATGGGTGTTGCAGGAGGCTTGTAGGCATTAGATTCTTTGAGTTGGTGCTGGTGGTGGTTGTTCCTCCTCCTCCCGCTCCCGCTCCCTTGGATGGATCTGCCGCAGCAGCAAGTGATAGTGAAGAAGGCCCAAGGGAGAGCATCCCCGTGGAAGCAGGAGCTGAATTCTGCCGTTGCTGGTCAGATGGGCGGCGATGGTGCTGCTGGAAGTAGCTGCCGGCGGCAGCGGCCGCCGCAGCATCAGAATGGGATGTTTGAGATTGCATGTAAGGGTAGGAGAAGAATAATTGGGCAGTCTGAGCTTGTGGGGAGTGCTGTTTGGGCATCTGTGACTGCTGAAGGTGTTGGGAGGAGGTCTGTGCCTTAGAACCAAGGTTTTGAGGAGAGGTCATATGGGGGTTTCCAAGGATGGACGGCAAGTTTCGATTGGTTACAGGTAAGGGAGAAATGGTGGAGCTTGATGAGGAGTTCTTACCTGGTTGTTGCTTCTGGAAAGGCAGCACAGGTATGACTGGAGAAGGTGGTACAGATTTTGCAATGGCAGAAGAATGAGGACTCCCGCTGGAGCTTTTGGACACTGAATTTTGAGGAGATCCGACTGCTATGGTTGCGGGAGAAGACAATGATGCAGTGGTGCTGTTGCCTGGGGTGGCAAGGTGTTGGCTTGATTGTCCGGGAACCTTGGCAGGGCTGACGCCAAAAGAGATTTGGTGGGTTTGATGGGGTGATGGCTGCTGGCTTCGCACTTGAGGGATTTGAGTCTTCACAGAGGTTGATGATGAGGGGGTGGCTGAAGCAAGACCAGCAGCGGAAGATGGATTAACTGCTCGGGTTGAGGCCTTCCATTGAGTGGGCTGGGAAGAAGCGCTGTTTTGGATGAGAGTTGGAGGGAAGCCAGCGAGAGGTTGAGGGAACTTTGATGGAGTTGAGTTTCCCGACAGGCGGTCAGTGTAGAGGCTAGCACTGCTGTGAGAAGAGGCGGACTTTGCTCTCTGCTGATGCTGTTGAAGCTGCTGCTGCAGCTGAAGTTGCTGGACCTGCTTTGGAAGCTGAAGAACCTGCTGCTGATGCTGCTGGGATAGCAGATGCTGAGAATTTGAAGAGTTTGTTAGAGAATTGGATGTAGCAGGTGCAGCGCTAGCAGGTCGGCTTGAGATGCGAGGAGCGCTTGGAGGCGGCTGAATAAGATTCAATGTTCGGGAAGAACTATCAATCACAGCATTGGTAAGAATGGAAGAAATTGGAGAGTCGGTGTCAGCACGAGAAAAAGTGTGAGAATGTTGCTGGGCATTCCCCAATACCTTGGTCCCAGAGNGAGCGCTGGGAGGCGGCTGAATAAGATTCAATGTTCGGGAAGAACTATCAATCACAGTATTGGTAAGAATGGAAGAAATCGGAGAGTCGGTGTCAGCACGAGAAAAAGTGTGAGAATGTTGCTGGGCATTCCCCAATACCTTGGTCCCAGAGATCTTTCCATCCTCGCTAACTGTGCTGGCATTCCCCATATCATTGGGGGATTTCCCATCTTCAGGTTTCTTATTCTGCTGCTGCTGCTGCTGCTGCTGTTGATGAGAAGAATGTGCCGCAGCAGCTGCTGCTGAGACCTGGTAACCATGGCGTACTGTTTCTGGAAGACTCTGGAATATGGCATGATTTTGTGCCATTGACGAGAAGTCCAGACCATGAGGAGCTCCAGCGGCGGCAGCAGAAGCAGCAGCAGCTCCGCCATAGGTAGCAAAAGACATGGCAAAAGCCTGAGATGGCGTNTTGATGAGAAGAATGTGCCGCAGCAGCTGCTGCTGAAACCTGGTAACCATGGCGTACTGTTTCTGGAAGACTCTGGAAAATGGCATGATTTTGTGCCATTGACGAGAAGTCCAAACCATGAGGAGCTCCAGCGGCGGCAGCAGAAGCAGCAGCAGCTCCTCCATAGGTAGCAAAAGACATGGCAAAAGCCTGAGATGGCGTGAGATCAACTTTCATAACCTGGTTTTGTGATTGCTGCTGCTGGTGCTTCTCGCTGTGATTCCCAACACCACTGCTCAAAGCAGCGGCAGGAGCAATCAGGGCAAAGTTCTGAGAATGAGCGGGCATGGCAAATTTTTGAGCGTAGATGTTCTTGTGGGTTTGAGAAACCCTGCTGTCAGCTGTTGATGGGGCATCCTCACCTCCAGGTTCAGGTTCCAACTGCCGAACCTGATGAGAATGAGAAATGTGTTGCTGCTTGTTGGGAGGAAAGCCATGGGAATTCCCTGCAGTAATAGCACTTGGAGCAGCTGCAGGAACTCTCTGGGATTGTTGAGTATTCTTCTGGGAGGAAGATGAGCCGCTGGACGTACTTGGATTTTGATGTCCCTGCTGAGGATATGGAGGAGGCTGCTGTGAGGATGGTGGCTGCTGTTGTAACCGGAGCTGGGACGGGTGAAGCATCTGGGAAGGGTAAAATGACAAATTGAAAAATGGCATGGCCTGAGCAGGACTTGCCCCTCTGCAAGGTTGAGCTCCACCGACANATTCTGAGAATGAGCGGGCATGGAAAACTTCTGAGCGTAGATGTTCTTGTGGGTTTGAGAAACCCTGCTGTCAGCTGTGGATGGGGCATCCTCACCTCCAGGTTCAGGTTCCAACTGCCGAACCTGATGAGAATGAGAAATGTGTTGCTGCTTGTTGGAAGGAGGGAAGCCATGGGAATTCCCTGCATTAATAGCACTTGGAGCAGCTGCAGGAACTCTCTGGGATTGTTGAGTATTCTTCTGGGAGGAGGATGAGCCGCTGGACGTACTTGGATTTTGATGTCCCTGCTGCGGATATGGAGGAGGCTGCTGTGAGGATGGTGGCTGCTGTGGTAACCGGAGCTGGGACGGGTGAAGCATCTGGGAAGGATAAAATGACAAATTGAAAAATGGCATGGCCTGAGCAGGACTTGCCCCTCTGCAAGGTTGAGCTCCACCGACATGAGCTGGAATAGGAAATGAGTAGGTATTGTTTTGCAGAAAAGCAAGATACTGAGCGTCGTTTGGTGCCAAACCAGGGTAGTTAAAACTCATGGAAGTCCCTGATCCATTAGCTCCAGAAGCTCCTACCGCAGCATAACCTGCACTGCCGGATGATTGAGCTGTGTTGCCAGAGCCTGGTGTCAACTTTGCAACAACAGATCGATTGGCGGCAGCAGCAGCTCCAGCAGCAGCAGCCTGCTGTTGATTCAGAGGGAAAATGAAAGCAGGAGCCTGTGATGAACTCAAGATAAAAATCAGAAAATGAAAGAAATGAGAATAGAAGAAAAGAAAATGGTAGCGACAAAAAACACAATTTGAATTATAATCTTACAAGCATGTTGCCTGCTGATCCAGGCTGTGAGGACTGTGGTAGTACAGGTGGCTTTCTCTGTGAAACATCCATAAATTGAGTAGCCACATTACTCTTATCCTTTGCAGCGGATGCTGGTAAACATTTCTCTTGTACAGGAACCAAGCTCTTCCCAGAGAAGCTACCCTGTAAGGGACTGCGAAGAATTGCTGAATCTGAAGGTGGTGCAGAATTGAGATTGTATTGTTTCGATGCAAACAACGGAGCTGCACCAGCTGCTGAAGGCCAGAATGGATTTAATCTTGTAATCTGCTGATGATAATAAATGTTCTGTGCAATATAGCAATGCGCTGCACAACGCTTTGGCCGGAGTTGTGAAGGATGGAAGCTCTGTAACAAAAAAAAATGATTTTTTCTACTACTTCATAACCATTAATTGACGGAGGGCGAGAGGGAGGGGGAGGGGGAGGGGGAGGGGAGAAGAAAAAGAAAGCTACCAGCTTGGAGGAAACGGACGTCCCATCCACAGGAACAACAGGTGGTATGGGAGGAACTTGACCCATGAACCTAATAACCAAAAAAAAAAAAATCAAAAATAAATAATCTGACGACAATGACATAAATAAATAAAATATGGTCCCACTTGTTCATGAAATTACAACCACTGACACAGACAGGCATAGCACCAGAAATTAACTTCTGACCTCCGCCAGTCCAGTCGGCGAAACTTTCATGGTTAAAAAAATAAAATAAAAAAAACCAGAAAAACAGGAAGGAAGTAAGAAATCATGGAAAGCGTACCCAAAAGGAGGAAAACCACCAGCCCAACCTGTGATCTGCATCGGCATGGGCATAGATGCCGTCGAACCTAGGAAAGATGCCCATGAGATAGAGATCTACCCACACAGAAGCATAAAAAAATAAAAAACAAAAGCAACGGAGAGGGAGAAAAAAATTACCAGCTTTCTCGGTCTTGGGTTCAGTTCTTGAAGCTTTAGATTGCTGCTTTTGGCCTTGATGCTTAATGGCACCTGCAACATCCTTGTCAAGCTTCTCCAAATCAAGTTGCAAATCAAGTTTCCTCTCCTTGCCGGCCGGCTTCCTTGAATCAGAGTCGTCAGTGGATGGCTTTCCACCATTTTTATCGTCGTGAGCAAGTTCCTCGGCTTCGGACTTTAATTTTTTCTCAATCTCCTCCCCTTCAGCTTTGGAAACCTCAGGTTTGGGTGCCTGAGCGGAGAAGAAATAAGAATGGAAAAAGTTGGAAGAGAAAAACAAATAAAAACCTTTGCATTAAAACATATTTGCTTACATTTTCCGTCTCCACAGGCTTGCACTCTCCAACATAGTCTGAGATGCTTTCAATCTCCGGAGATAATTTCCCAGGAGGAGCCTGAAAATATACCAATTTTCAACATATTCATTGAAAAAAAAATTCAACAGATCAAATGGAAATATTATAGGCCAAGCGCTCAAGGATTCATACCATCAAATCGATACTAAACTTCTCTTCTCGTTGGGCATCAGAAATCATAGAACTGCGGATAAAAAGCCCAAAATAGAAAAAAGAAAGGGAAAAAAAGGGTTATCAGCCAACGAACCCCTACCATCCAAAAAAGTTAAAAAAGGGTGAGATAAGAAAGCTCACGCTTTGCTTGCAGGGGCTTCTTCAATGTTAACATCCAAATTTGCAGCAGGAGAGTCTTTTTGCGTGGAGAAGGCCTCCTCCTTGGCCTTCTTCTCTGACCGGCTATCAGCATCCTTCAGATCCGAGATACTTTCAGCCTTTACTGAATCTTGGTTAACCTTAGCCGAGAAAACTATAGCGGAAGGAGCATTAGAAACTGCTTGATCGCTAGAGAAACATCCATTTTCAACAGCAGGAGATGCGTTCTTCTCTGATCTAGGAGAAGCGGAATCAGTTTTGGTCCCTACAGGTGGTAGCACCACTTCTGTGTCCAACTTGGCAGCGGAAGAACTAGATGTCGTTGGTAAAGCAGTGGAACTTGGCGGGCTAGTTGGGCTTTCATCTTCAATCCTCGTCCGAGGCCGCTTCCTCTTAGGCGCTGCATAAGTGGAGAAGAAAAAAAAAATTGTCGAGGATAAGAGAAGAAACCAAGACATCATCAAATTTTAGCAACATCCAAACACGACACTGACCTGTTGCGGTCAACGGAAATGAGTTGATGCTCGGATTAGAAGGTCGCATGGTGGAAGGTTGAGAGGTTGCAGGAGGAGAAATCGGGTTTGGCGAAGAAACCCTAGATTTAACTTCGTTTCCGGATCCATTGGATTCCTTGGGATCGTGTCTGTGATCTTCTTGCTTTGAAGGGACCTGCCTTGTCATTCCAAACAAAACCTCTGCAACCTCAATTTCAATTTCCTGGATAGAAGAAGACTTCGACGTTTTCGGTATCCTGGGCTTCGGTACACTGATCGGCTTCTGCAATCAAAAAAGATTAAGGTTAATCACTGGAACAAAACTAACAAGCGACTAAATCACTGGAAAACTATAAACGGCAAAACAGAGACCATCCTCTTTCGGATTGAAGCATTAGAAGACGAAGGTGAAAGTGGAGCAGTAGATGAAGGACTTCGTCTCGCTGGAGAGATCGATGCTTGACAAGGAACCTGCTCTCCTCCACCACCGCAACTGCCGCCTCCACCCGAAACCCAACATTCTTGTGACCTTTTCACAGATGCTGCACCAACAATGGAAAAAAAAAAAATCACAACAACGTAGAAAGAGAGAAGATATAAATAAAAAACAACTTGATATCATTAAATCCAAACATCAACAATCATACATGACCGAGCTTTGCGCGGTATTGGAGCTCCTATCATCTCCTCTGCGANGGACGTCCCATCCACAGGAACAACAGGTGGTATGGGAGGAACTTGACCCATGAACCTAATAACCAAAAAAAAAAAAATCAAAAATAAATAATCTGACGACAATGACATAAATAAATAAAATATGGTCCCACTTGTTCATGAAATTACAACCACTGACACAGACAGGCATAGCACCAGAAATTAACTTCTGACCTCCGCCAGTCCAGTCGGCGAAACTTTCATGGTTAAAAAAATAAAATAAAAAAAACCAGAAAAACAGGAAGGAAGTAAGAAATCATGGAAAGCGTACCCAAAAGGAGGAAAACCACCAGCCCAACCTGTGATCTGCATCGGCATGGGCATANTAAAAAAAAAAAAACCGGAAAAACAGGAAGGAAGTAATAAATCATGGAAAGCGTACCCAAAAGGAGGAAAACCACCAGCCCAACCTGTGATCTGCATCGGCATGGGCATGGACGCCGTCGAACCTAGGAAAGATGCCCATGAGATAGAGATCTACCCACCCAGAAGCATAAAAAAATAAAAAACAAAAGCAACGGAGAGGGAGAAAAAAATTACCAGCTTTCTCGGTCTTGGGTTCAGTTCTTGAAGCTTTAGATTGCTGCTTTTGGCCTTGATGCTTAATGGCACCTGCAACGTCCTTGTCAAGCTTCTCTAAATCGAGTTGCAAATCAAGTTTCCTCTCCTTGCCGGCCGGCTTCCTTGAATCAGAGTCATCAGTGGATGGCTTTCCACCATTTTTATCGTCGTGAGCAAGTTCCTCGGCTTCGGACTTCGATTTTTTCTCAATCTCCTCCCCTTCAGCTTTGGAAAACTCAGGTTTGGGTGCCTGAGCGGAGAAGAAATAAGAATGGAAAAAGTTGGAAGAGAAAAAAAAAGACCTTTGCATTAAAACATATTTGCTTACATTCTCCGTCTCCACGGGCTTGCACTCTCCAACATAGTCTGAGTTGCTTTCAATCTCCGGAGATAATTTCCCAGGAGGAGCCTGAAAATATACCAATTTTCAACATATTCATTGAAAAAAAAATTCAACAGATCAAATGGAAATATTATAGGCCAAGCGCTCAAGGATTCATACCATCAAATCGATACTAAACTTCTCTTCTCGTTGGGCATCAGAAATCATAGAACTGCGGATAAAAAGCCCAAAATAGAAAAAAGAAAGGGAAAAAAAGGGTTATCAGCCAACGAACCCTTACCATCCAAAAAAGTAAAAAAAGGTGAGATAAGAAAACTCACGCTTTGCTTGCAGGGGTTTCTTCAATGTTAACATCCAAATTTGCAGCAGGAGAGTCTTTTTGCGTGGAGGCCTCCTCCTTGGCCTTCTTCTCTGACCGGCTATCAGTATCCTTCAGATCCGGGATACTTTCAGCCTTTACTGAATCTTGGTTAACCTTAGCCGAAAAAACTATAGCGGAAGGAGCATTAGAAACTGCTTGATCGCTAGAGAAACATCCATTTTCAACAGCAGGAGATGCGTTTTTCTCTGATCTAGGAGAAGCGGAATCAGTTTTGGTCCCTACAGGTGGTAGCAACACTTCTGTGTCCAACTTGGCAGCGGAAGAACTAGATGTTGTTGGTAAAGCAGTGGAACTTGGCGGGCTAGTTGGGCTTTCATCTTCAATCCTCGTCCGAGGCCGCTTCCTCTTAGGCGCTGCATAAGTGGAGAAGAAATAAGAAAAAAAAAATTGTCGAAGATAGGAGAAGAAACCAAGACATCATCAAATTTTAGCAACATCCAAACACGATACTGACCTGTTGCGGTCAACGGAAATGAGTTGATGCTCGGATTAGAAGGCCGCATGGTGGAAGGTTGAGAGGTTGCAGGAGGAGAAATCGGGTTTGGCGAAGAAACCCTAGATTTAACTTCGTTTCCGGATCCATTGGATTCCTTGGGATCGTGTCTGTGATCTTCTTGCTTTGAAGGAACCTGCCTTGTCATTCCAAACAAGACCTCTGCAACCTCAATTTCAATTTCCTGGATAGAAGAAGACTTCGACGTTTTCGGTAGCCTGGGCTTCGGTACAGTGATCGGCTTCTGCAATAAAAAAAGAATAAGGTTAATCACTGGAACAAAACTAACAAGTGACTAAATCACTGGAAAACAATAAAAGGCAAAACAGAGACCATCCTCTTTCGGATTGAAGCATTAGAAGACGAAGGTGAAAGTGGAGCAGTGGATGAAGGACTTCGTCTCGCTGGAGAGATCGATGCTTGACAAGGAACCTGATCTCCTCCACCACCGCAACTGCCGCCTCCACCAGAAACCCAACATTCTTGTGACCTTTTCACAGATGCTGCACCAACAACGGAAAAAAAAAAAATTCACAAAAACGTAGAAAGAGAGAAGATATAAACAAAAAACAACTTGATATCATCAAATCCAAACATCAACAATCATACATGACCGAGCTTTGCGCGGTATTGGAGCTCCTATCATCTCCTCTGCGACTTTCCAAGTGCAAGTCCCCGGCGGTCTTACCGGTTTAACCGGATAACCTTTCCGGATATTGTGACTCTGCATCCCCGAGGATGCTGGAGCTGGATTCTGAGCTTGAGGCGGTTGCAGACGAACAGCCACCGAAGAGTCCTCCTCCTCATCTTCGTCATCCTCATCAACACTTTCCTCTGAGCTATCCTCTCCTTCCTCTCTGTGGCTCCCATGCATCATCCTTTCCCCCCTTCTCCTCTTGTTCCGGCCAGATCTGTCACGATCTCTATCTTTCTTGCCTCCTCGATCCCTAAGCCGTGACGTCTCCTGCATCTCCATCGCTCCATCTTCCTCTGTCAAACAAGAACAGTGAGATCGANTCCATGCATCATCCTTTCCCCCCTTCTCCTCTTGTTCCGACCAGATCTGTCACGATCTCTATCTTTCTTGCCTCCTCGTTCCCTAAGCCGTGACGTCTCCTGCATCTCCATCGCTCCATCTTCCTCTGTCAAACAAGAACAGTGAGATCGAAATACCCAAACAAAATCAGAAAAAAAAAAAGAAAAAACAGAATCAGTAGACAAATGAGCAAACTGAAGAAATCCAACCAGGTGAATCTCTCAAGCTACTGCTCCTCTGCCTTCTTCTCGACAAGCTCCCGTTCACCGCAGCCATGGATCCTCTTCTCCCATCACGAATCCTATCCATCAGTCCGATAAACCGCTCATCAAAAAAAAATCACACCCCGACTACCTTTATCTTATCCACAACCTCCACTCCCCCTCCGGAAACAACAAATCCCCACACAATCGCCGACGAAATTCCGTTGAAAAAAAAAGAAAATTCAGCCTCCAAACCTCACCGGTCTACCAAATCGCACCGAAATCTCAGCGAAATTCGCGTATTTAGCACTCAGATCTCCCCCCCTCTTTTCACTCTCTCTGATCTTCCAATCCACCTCTCCCTCTTCCGCTTTCCTCTCCGCACTTGCGCCCTTCTCTATCTCCTCCTTTCGCTCATCACTCCCTATATCCACTCCTCCGCCACAACCAACGGACCAGATCCACCCTCCACGCACTACTTTTTCTCACGTCCGTCCGATTTCCATCAAATCTAACGGCGTGCGCTCTGCGGTGCCACCGTGGAGAACAATCGAGCCGTCCATTCCCTACGGCTCCTCAAACTCTGACCCTTCCTACCCAACCTCCACGTGTCCATAATTTCAGTTCCTTTCTTCCCACGCATCGCGATGAGACCCTCGCGTGTCCGGACTCCGCACCCTGAGTCCCTCCCCGCCGCGGGCTATAGCCGGTTGCTCCCCTCCTATTGGCTCCGGTGGCCAGTCAAGTCCTTCATCATTTCCCATTTCAGTGCGCTTCTTCCCTCTTCCTCCATCTTATTTTATTCCTCCCTCCTCCGTGAGCCCCACACCGATGGCTACCCGTAGCCTTCAACGGCTCCGATCTCTCAATGCCACCCGTTACGCGCTTTCTTCCGTCCGATCCCGGATGACGTGGCACAGTACATCCGGAGCTGAAGTCGCGACGAAATCCGAGCCTAGCTGGCAGATATTTCCAAGCGCATCTGCCGTCCATCTCCCTCGCATCCGACGGCCGTGATGGAGTCCGGAAATAGGGTGGCCCACCTTGGACGCAGCCGATTGGGTATAATTTCCTCGCGGGGCTGTTAGCTGTGGTCCCTACCTTTTCCTGATTCATGACGTCAGCACGGGCCCGCACGTCCCCCGGTAATGCACAAGCACCGCACTTCGCCACCTTCCCTTACCGCCAGCTTAAGAAAAGCGTGCCTAAAAAATAATTTATATTTTTTANGATGACGTCAGCACGGGCCCGCACGTCCCCCGGTAATGCACAAACACCGCACTTCGCCACCTTCCCTTACCGCCAGCTTAAGAAAAGCGTGCCTAAAAAATAATTTATATTTTTTATTATTTACTTATTTTAATTATTTCTTTTTTTTAATTGTTTGCCCCGTCCCCGCCTATGAAAAATTTTTATGCGACCGCACAGTCGTTCCTCTCCTTCCTCGGTGCGGAGATGCAGAGCTTGTGACCCGACGAACACGCGGAGAACGGACGAAGGCACGCGGCGCATGCGAGTGGCCCGGTTCGGTTGTTATAGGCCGGGGCCCACTGTAAAAACTAGCGGTGGATCTTGCATCACGGAGAGATATTTCTTATGCGGCCCGAACGAACGGTAGGCAGAAGGGCGCGATGTTGCGCACGTGTCAAACCATCTGCTTTTGACACGTGGAACGTCGTCAGACNTGGGGCCCACGGTAAAAACTAGCGGTGGATCTTTGCATCACGGAGAGATATTTCTTATGCGGCCCGAACGAACGGTTGGCAGAAGGGCGCGATGTTGCGCACGTGTCGAACCATCTGCCTTTGACACGTGGAACGTCGTCAGGCAAGATTTGCCGCTTGGGATCACGTATAATATACTACAAATTAATTGAAAAAAATTATGGCATGTTCTACAAAAAAAAAATTAAATTTATAGGGATTATTTTAAAATAAATTTTATAAATAATATTTATCTTTCAAATTATTTTAAAGATAATAAAAGAAGCTGGTAGGGCTGTCAAAAAAAAAAGTTTGTTCGAGAACAGTTCGTGTTTGACTTGTCAGGAGGTTCGTGTTCGACTCCACCAGGGTGTTCGTGTTCGATTCAATTAATAAACAAACGAGACGAACACGAATATTTTTTTTTTTTCATTCGGTTCATAAATGAGACAAAAACGTACAGTCCTGTGTTCAATAATATTCGAATTGTTATTGTTCGAAATATAAAATAACTTGAAATAATTGTATAAAAAAATTATCATATTTTAATAATAATTAAATACTCTGAAAATTTATCATTTTTTAAAAAATTAAATTCTATAAATTGTAATAATATTTAAAATGTTAAATATATATTTCATTTGTAACTTGTCTTTTACAATTCGTAATAATAGATTTGAAGAAACAATTTTTTTTTTTAATAGAGGAATGTTATTTATTTATTTTGGTAACTTGACAATTAATAATTAAATTTATTAAGATTTTAATAATTCAAACAATACTAATAAATTTAAAAGATTTCGTACAATTCAAACAAATCGAATAATTCGAACATTTCAAATATGTCGAATTAATTTGAAACAAATCGGACCGAACACGAACACTAGCTTCACGAATAATTTCAAACACGAATCTATTTCAAACACACTTAATTTCGAACTAATCAAACATGAACACGAACTCTGTTCGTCTGTGTTCGGTTCGTTTACCCCCAACAAGCTAATATACAAAATAAATTTTTTTAAATATTTATAAGAAATTTAAAACCTAAATTAGAGAAGCAAAGGAAAACTTTATTTTATAGTATTTAATTTATAGATAAATATGTCATATCAAAAGATTATTGCTTTTCAACATTATAGTATATATGTGTAGTCTGGGGACTGACCACCAAAAGTTCAATATACTTTAATAAAATGTGAACCATGTGGGGTAAAGATTTAGATTAATATAAAAATTACATATGTAACAAATATCATTTATGTATTTACATTTCTCACACATAAACAATCATATTTACACAATTTGATCCTTTAAACTTATGAATGAAGAATTTATTCCGACAATAACGAGTTTTTGTTCCGCTAAACGGGGTTGGTTACTTCAACTTTGTCGCCACGAATATATTTGCTTCACATTTTGTCTCTAAGTGTAAATACGTGCACCCACACGAGCAATCTCACCTCATCAACACTGGAGTTTATGCTTTGCTTTTACATGTCAGCATTTTGTACCATAAATTTTGATATATGTTTAAGCGGTGTTTTTCTATCACATAAAATGTTTGATGCATTGCTCCACTTTGACCATCCAATTTGAATTTTAATAATAACATTATCGCTTATCTCACCACCACTTTGTACGATATACCAGAGATATCTAAAATACTCGTTCATCATAATGACTTGATCATCATTATTACAACTCTACCACTAGATAAACTGTTACTAACATCATATTCAATGTATTAAGTTTTAGATCTACTCAAATGAAAGTTTTTTTAATTATAAAGTCGACTTCCATAAATCAAGCTTTGTTGTCAAAAACGACAACACTAAAGCGAAAAACTGGATCGAGAAAAATTCGCAAAACAAAAAAAAGCATAGCTGAAACACACATATTTACGTGGTTTGACAAATTGCCTACATCTACAGAGTTGCGAAGGATTTTATTAGCTTGAGGTTTTACACTCGTCGATCACCTCAACGATTACAAGAAACTCTCTTTCTCTCTCCTTTCCTTCTCTCTCTTCTTCTCTAACCGAGATTGAGACATTGACTGTACCTATCACTGGTTGATATCCTCCACATCTGCAACTCAAAGCCTTTCTATTCAAGCTAGAAGACCAATTGATGTTGCGCACAACTTCAATTTTTCAAGAGTAACACTCTTAGTCGACATATCAGCGTCAACATAGCTTTGTACCTCCAAGCTCTTTCTTGGGTTACTCATGTATTTGCTTACAACTCTCATTGCATGATTAATATTCTGCCTCTGTTGAAATCCTTTTTCATCAAGTCCAGCCCTGTACCTCTTACTGCCATCAAGCGCAGTCTTCGCCCGGTATACCTACTTGTTGTGCAATGCTTTCTTCCATAGTGGAAGTTCTATCAGATCCCAACTTTAATTCTCTTGTAGGAAATTCGTCTCCTCCTTGGTCAGCTCCCACTTGCCTAAATTATCATCTTACAAGAATTCTTTATAGCTCTGACTCATGTGAGCAAGCTTGCGATGCCGCAGATTTGTCGTGTTCTTTGCAACTGTAGTAGCAACAGTGTTGGGTTTGAAGTAATATATAGTGTGTTTGTTTTTTTACCACGAGTTAGTACTAATGATCCTTTGGTAACCTTCCAGGTAATATTGAATAAACATCTAATACCTAAATTTTAGGGCATATATTTACCCCCCCCCCCCCTC
>JXCR01127005.1:41076-66461 GCA_002079205.1 Phalaenopsis hybrid cultivar
TCTAAAATATTTTGAAATGATAGAAAAGCCAATTACTTGAGGTGGTAAAATACACCGCACCGCATATAAAACAAAATGGGACCAAGCCCTATAGAATAATATCACCTCTCTATCTATCGCCTATTTTTTTAATCCGCAATAATTAATTAAATAACATGATCATATTATTGGTACTCTGGTTTGTGATTAATTAATTGATGGGATTATTTTTAGGAATTATTTAAGTGATAACTATAAAATAGCTTATTCGTTGCTATTATAAGCGTTTATGGGTGGGTATAAAAATGAGCTGACGTGGGTATAGTCCATGAGTGACACGTAGGGCAGTGGGTCCACCCTTCTTTTTGAAAAAGTGAGATCAATCATATTATTATTAGTGATTCGTGCTGGGAGATGACCGTAAAGTGATATATTATTGTCTTAGTGTGGTATGAAGATTCAACATACACTCAAAAGAAAGAAAACAACTAACAGTGAGACTTGAAGTTTTTATGAAAACCAGTAAAGGGAAAAACCACGGGGTTTGATGTAGTTATGAAAATCCAATATAAGTTTATGATTACGGAGATAACTAGTTCCAAGTATGAAAAAAATTTACAAGTCTTTCGAATTACAAGGTCGACGTGCGGAAGAACTCGTTGCAAGGAGCGGGAGGCGATCGATAACGGTCGACAGTTGGAGGTACACGGTGGTCGATGACGGGTGACGGTGGTAAATGGTAGTCGATGGTTGTCGGAGGTGGTTGACGGTGGTTGACGGCGGTAGGAGTGATGTTAGACGTCAGTTCCTTCTCAAAGCTTTATGCTCTTCCTCGATCCCCAACTCTCTTTCCACCTCATGAGAGGGATGTGACTCTATTTATAACATTCTGTGTTCATTTAATGCAAGAATATTAATCATTTTAATCGTTTGACTCGGAGAGCTTCCCTCAATTAGGCGACGTTTTATGAAGAATTGAGCATCTTAACAATATCAGAATTGAGCGATCATGAGCTCATTAGATCCGGCTCACTGAGATGCTCAATTTGAATATGAACTCGCAACATTTGAAATCTATTTGACCATTCAAATGTGGCCGAAAAACTTTCAAACATAGTTTATTTATTTGATCAGGGCATGATTTGGTTCACATTTGATCAATGTTTGTTCCAATGAGTCCATTTTGTCGACCCGGTCAGTTTGACTAAAAGTTTTCTGGAATCTGAGCTATGGATCATTTTTTATCGTCGTAATATTTCTTGCTCAAAAGATTACCTCAAAATACGTGATACCTCTTGAGATTCGTGCCAAGATGGAAATTCTTGGAGCCGTGTCAATTAGTATTTTATACAAATAATGACAGTCATATAATTAATTTTTAATCAATTTATAAATAGTAATAAACTAATAATATAAATCCTCATAAAAAGACCACTTCTTAATTGTATCAATGAAAATTAAGAAATAATCGGGAGTTATTTAAAAAAACCTTATTGAATTAAAAGAATAACGATTGAAATATTTATTTAATAAATAGAAAAATTATAACCCCTTCAAATAATTTATTAGAGCACTTATTTAATCATGATTTGTCCCACATAAATAATAAATATTATTTCATATATTAAAAATAATTTTTAATAATTCAAATTTTATAAAATAATAATATAATAAATTTGAAATTAATTAATTATTTATTTTTTTTATTCAACTTAAAACATCTTAGTCTTTAATCATATCTTAAAGATAGGGTGAATATACAAATCGATTAAATCGCATGTATGATTAATTAATTAATTAATTAATTAATTAAGTGTAGTGAGCCAATTAAGGTGCATTAAAAAATTCATTTGGTCATCAGATTAAGAAGACAATAATTATTGTTTTTGAACGTGAAAGATTAGCTTTTACTTTAAGCATGATGGATGTTTAATTTATAATTATTTTCTCTATTTTTTTATTTTTTTATTTAATATAAAACCTTTTTTTTTTTTAAGAATAAAGGGAGTTAAGAACTTGTTAGTCAAAGAGGACAGATTATGTGGAATATTCGAGGAAGATTTACATATATATCATTCAATTCCTATGTATTTGCACGTCTAATACTTAAATTTTGATTTTTTGGTACATACCATCTTACCTGTGCATGAAGAGGTGAAGTGCAATTTTTAAAAGTTAAAATCATAATTTTTTTTACGTGGGTAAAAACCTAAAAAACAACATTTGGGTGGTAGATATTTGAAAATATACAAAGGTGGTTTATTAGTTTGTATGTATGTGAAGGCCTCTTTGAAAATAGAAATGACTCTAAGATGTTTGGTAAATCATGTAGTGCAAAAGGGACTTCAAAAAGATGGTGCTTGAGATAATGATATTATAGAGTGTTAATACTTATGGGGATTTGAAGAATTGAAGGGATGAAGTTGAGCTTGAGATCTATTATAGACTTCCTTAGGAGTTGTGTGGTGATTAGGGCTCGGGATGGTTATGTATGGTTGATACTGTCCCAAGGCTTTTAAAAGGTGTTTGGGAAGATGATTTAGAATGGAGGTGGCTGATGAATAGCAAAAGAATGATAATATAAGAGGTTGATGACACTTGGACCTGTAAATACATCATTCGAAGTTGTCCCTGTTGAAAAATAGTAGAGCGAGTTCTGAAATGATTGAGGTACTGGTGGCGAGGAGATTCCACTTGTAAAAGGATGATGATACAACTCCTTCTAAGGTAGAAAATAAAGATTGTAATATCTAAAATATATAAAACAAAACAAAAGTTCCTAAAACTGAAAAAATAACTCATAAATAGGTCCTAAAATAACCCAATGTAAAAAAAAAAAAAAAGTCAAAATAGCAAGGATTCCTGCAAAAAAACAAGCAAGTGAAAACTGTTTATTTTGTCTTCCCAATAATCGTGGAACTCATGTTTCCATGAGATCGCATAATTCATATGGTCGTGCACCACCGGATCTCTGATCCCGTGATTTTGGCGGACGCTCTGAAATAATTTTCTTTGGATATGAAAGGCTTCTTCNTTGTTTCTTTTGTCTTCCCAATAATAGTTTAACTCTTGTTTCCATGAGATCACATAATTGATATGGTCGAGCGTCACCGGATCTCTGATCCCGTGATTTTGGCGGACGCTCTGAAATAATTTTCTTTGGATATGAAAGGCTTCTTCTCATATATAGGCTTCTATAATATATCTACCACCACCATAATAAAAGCAACAAGTTGTTGTGTATGAGGTTGTCCCGTTGCAAAATCTACACTCACATCCAAATCATGAAACTTTATTACACTTATGTATTTTCAAAGTCTGTCATGATAGAATAAATGATCATCTTTCTTTGGCACAATCAGAGTTGGAGCCTCATTTGGGCTAGTACTGACATGAACCAAGCCTCTAACCATAAGAGGTGCAACATGTTCTTACAATTTCTCACACTCGAATGGTTGTATCCCTTAGGCAAGTTGGTTTAGCAAAAAAAATTCTAGAATGAAATCTATGACATTTTGAATCTCTCTCAGTGGCAACCACCCAAAAGGTAAATTATCATTAAGGACATTTATAACTCCCTTAGAATGTGTTTCCCCATTTTTTTGGTATCTACTCCTTGGACTCACTACTCTACCTAGGACAACTAATAATAATCTTATTAGAATATCTTTCATTGACTTAGCTTGAATCACTAGCATCCTTCCCTCGCTAGCTGCAAGCGGATACTTCTCTTTGATGTCTTTATTCTCTTTTACGTTACTATCCATTTCTTCAACTAATCCCTGCTATGTGAAAAATAACATCCTCCTATTTAGGCAATCACATGTAATAGGTACAAAATAATGGTGCTTTTGGTTTGGATAGATTTGGGAGTGTTGGTTGTCTTAACTTTTTCTACACACTGAACTTTTTTTTTTTTTTTTGAGTTCGGCTAGGATATTCCACTATGTGGATCATTTCTTCTTGATCTTGTGGTTGATTTATGTCTGTAAGNGTTTCTTCTTGATCTTGTGGTTGATTTATGTATGTAAGATGCAACAGTTACCTGATGACTTTGCCGCGTCTCTATATTTAAAGCTTGGGTTTGTACATCGAGTAGGGGCCAATATGGCTATAACTACACCACATTAATAATAGACGACCTCGTCCAAATCCATGTATCGTCAAAATTTGGCAAGTCAATCTTCACTCCAAAATTCTGACATCTCCTCAAATATTTTATGTCAAATTACAATATATTGGTTCTTTATTACTGGATAGTTCATCATGGAAGGGATTCAATTTCTTCTCTAAATATAAAAAGTCATCATTTTAGCTATGAGTGACATCTCTAGGTTGCCACGTCTTAAAAGAAACTAGTCTTTATTATAGTTTGAGGATTTCATTTCGTATGTCTTGCATAGTGAGCGCACGAATAACTCTTTATAGATTTCTCCTACGCGGCGTTGTGTCATTTTCTCTTGATCAATGTTTTGATGGGTGTATGATTGTAGATAAAATGTTGGCCAAAATCTAGAATTTTGGTGGTAAATGTCGGTGTAGATTTTTTGGGGAGGAAGGAAGGTTAAATTTTAAAAGTTTTGAGTTAGAGCTAGAAATTATGGAATAAATTTATAGAATATATATAAATGTGCAATGGCTCATTAATCACTTGTAACGTTCCAATTTTATCATGGAAAAATCTGTAATTTACTAGGCCTCACCTATAACTTATAATTAGGAGGGTCTTCCTTCAGGAAAGAATACATAATCAATTACAAGAGATTTTGTATTATTATGTTCTCTATTCTCTACATTATTTATTTTCTTTCTCTATTCCTCTCATCCGTCTAATATTCTATCCCTTGGGTGTGACCCAAAGGTCATTTTGAGATTTAACAAGTTGTAAGGTGCGGTGAGCGCGGAGACATGTCATCAATAAGAAAAGGAATGTGTTATAGAGAAGGAACCCACTTGCGAGAAATTCTAATATGGATTCTATCCAAGAATTCATGAAATAATGAATTCAAGAACTCTAAGATCAAATAAAGAGGGAAATGACATAATTGACCCGCATAGTGCTTGAGGGGAGAGCATGAGCTCTCTCAGAACCTAATCCTTTAGTACTTAAACCACAAGGCCATTAGAAGGCTTAAGGAGTCGAACAAATGAAAGAATCCTAGTACCAGGATAATACCTAGTCCACGCTGAGGAACAGATCACAAGCAGGGTGAATAGAGGCTTTCTCCGGTTGGGGAATGCATTCTTCCTCTGAGAATTCCTTCTTTGGAGCCATACAAATGTCAGAATGATCTGACTGGTCATATTTCAGTTTTTGAGTCAGCTATATACATTCTCAAAGTTTCCAATGCATTGAAGTTGTCGATTTTTTTACTTCCCACTAAGGGATTCAATGGACTCTTAGTTAGAATTATCACTTCCTTCAGAGAGTTTAAGAAGTTATTCACGACACAGCTTGCTAGTGCCCAAAAGCTCTGCAATTATTCAAAAGCACCAGGACATGTCAAACAGGGAACAAATGAGAGCCCCCTGAGATTACGTTGCACGGTTCCACAAGAAAATGCTTGAAGTAATCTAGAGTCGACAATCACAAAAGCTGTCGTGGCACAAGGCCTAAGGAGTGCACAATTTAAGTACTTTTTGGGTTTGCGAAAACCTGACACATTGGTCGAACTTCTAGAGTTGGTCAATGAATAAATTGCGGTAGAGGAGTATGTCAATCTGCTTTTCTCAAAAAGTGATAAATCCGACATTCGCTCAGATAGAATAGGCTCGCGGGATGACAAGTGGAAAGAGAAGGATGGCCTCGCCCCAAGCGAGAAAGGGGTCAGTCATCCTGTGGAGATAGCGAGGTCGACTGAAATTCACTGAGATGCAGTCAACTAAATGATCATTCAACTAATGATAGAGGGACTCTAAAACCCACTCCACTAAGGGGTTTAATGGTTGAGTTAGTGGAAGCTATGCAGGACAAGGAACATTTTCGGGAAGGCTCCAATGATGAGAGTCGGGACCTTTATCCGGAACAATAACAATTTTTTTAAGCACCATAAAGATCATGGCCAAAACACAAATGAATGTAAACACCTTTTGGTTGAAAAGCTGATTCTGGCTGGAAAACTTAAGGAATTCATGGACCCGGACTACAAACTTAACGACAAAGGAGGACACTGGCAGAAAATGACTCAGATAGAGCCGTCCAAGCAAAAGCAGCCCAAATTGCAGGGATAGTGTCGGCCATACTTGGTGGGCACTCAGTCAATAGAGCTGATTAAAAGAGGCTCATATCGAAGGAGTACTATGGAGTTACTTCTGCCTCTAAGCGGAAGCCCCATCCACAATTTTTCCTTTATGGGGAATCCCTACAACGACGCAATCATCATCACAATAGTAATCAACAATAATCATGTGAGTAGTGTCTTGGTTGATACAAGCAATTTAGGGAACATGTTGTTCAATATGCTTTTGACAAGATGAACTTGTCAGCTGATTTTCTAGTTATGCCTACTGGACCCTTCTATGGGGTTCTCGAAAAACGAAAGGATGCACTATACATAATTGGGTTGTCAATCTTCTGGACCAATCTGGAGAATTTCTTGTTGGTCAATGCACCATAAAACTATAATGTAATCTTCAATCGCCCACTACATAATAATTCCAGAGCAGTGATACCAACCTACTATATGGTAGTGAAATTTTCATGTGACAGGAAAATTCTTACCGTGTGCTGACATCTGCAGACTCAGACTTACTACCTTCAGGTGGGAGGTAGCATGGGTTGCCCCGTCACCCAGTGGTCCGGGGTCTTTAGCTGAACTGATGTGTCATCTGAATCGATCCATGCCGTCCATTTTAAATACATTGAAATGAAAGACATCTATTCATCATCCCCAATGAATCATAACCCGAGAACTGTCCACACTCTAGAGCTAAGATCTCCCTCGATACTTAACCAAATTAAGTGTGATTTATTTCTATAGCTTCATCTAAGTAAGACAAACACATCTATACAGCTAGGTGGATTTGAATTGTTCCTTCTCTTTACAAACGACCAAAATCACCGAGATGAAATTAGGGATTTTGTGCTTATATATTTGTTTAAGAAGTGAAGCCTGATTGGGTTGGTTTGGAAGCTTCGCCCTGACACCACGAACATCCTCCATGTCTTAGTTTCCTTTGTGTTTTGGTCAAGCTATGACCTAAAACAAATGACAGATTGGGTTTGGTCTAGGACTAAGTTAGAGCACATGAGGGGGGTTTTGATTGGGGATGTTATTTTTGAGTATGGGGAAGCTTTTGGGACAATCAATTTGAAGTTCTGGTGGAGTTGATGAAATGACTGAAAAAGATCTAATTTTTAGTTGGAAAGTTAGGGATTCTCAGTGGGGAAGAAGGGCTAAGAATGGTGGAGATAGGTTTTGTATGAGTGCAAAGAGGTTTGGGAGCAATTTAGCAGAGTTTCCCCAAGGTTTGTGCATACATTCCCATTTGGCTGTGATGGGTGCTCAATTTATAGACCCGACCATGGAGCTTAATTGGCCAAGGTCAGGGGTTAAAGGTTGCGCCTAGGTGAAGCTAAGGTGGAGGCAAGAATCCAATGGTGGTGAGCCACATTGCATGGGCTCAATTTTAGGTTTCCCCCTTTTTGGTGGCTCTCGGTCTTGGGTTTTCCGCCGACCTTGGTGGTCGACCAGGGCAAGGGTGATCACCATCAAACTATGAAAAATAAGTGGCGGTGAGAGGTGAAATCAATTACCTTGTGCCAAGTGTGCAAGGGTTGGATTGAAGTGGATGGGGTTTGGGCTAATTTTTGGTTTGACTAGGCCTTGGATCATGGAAATGGGCTTGGGTCACTCCCAAGGTGACTAGGTCTAATGGCCAGCCTTGGAGCTTAGGTGGACAAGTCCCAATCATGGAGATTATGGCTTGTTCATGGGTTAGAGTGAAGCATGGGTATGGTTAAGTGCTTTTTAGGAGACCGTAAAAGAAGTCCCTCCTTTTTCCACTTAAGGGATGATGACATGTGCATTGCTAAGGCGGTTCACATGTGGCTTTAAGGAGGCTTCATGGCTTGCATGAGACTTGAGTAGTTTTCATGAAGAAGGATTTTGGGTAATTTGTGCATTTTACGTCACTTAGTCATGAGCTCAATTTTTGACATTAAAAATCATGAAACTATGTACTTTGAATTCCATTTAATTTTCAATGTGATGAGAAGGCTTGGTTTTTTCATGAAGGCCTTTTGAAATTTATCATGATGGGCTTATTATTTTAATTCATTCTTTGGCTTGGGATTAGATTTTTCTTGAGCTTTTAAAATTGGTCATGTGCTTGGTGGAGTTTAAATTGATCATGATGAAATTTGGGGCATGGGCTTGGTGACATTGGATTTGACATGTGGGTTCAATTTTGATGGATTTTGGGTTTAAAGTGGACTTGGGATGAATTTGGATTTGAATTTGGGTAATTTTGGACTTGGGCATGAAATTGGGTGGGATTGGAATTGATTTTGAATTTTTGTTGAAATTTGGATTTTTTTATAATTTTGGGTAATTGGGGTTAAAATTTAAGTAATTTGGCTATTTTGGGCAATTTTGGAAATTTGTTTTGAGGAATTTGGTAATTTTGGATTTTTTGTGGATTTCGGGTTGTGAAGGTGGTGATGTACTGTGAGGTGTGGTGATGTGAAGTGGTGAAAATGGTATGGTGAATGTGGTGATGTGAATGCGTAAGTGAGGAGTGTGAGTGTAGTGCATGTGTGAGTAAGGTAAGTGGCCAAGTTAAAAGAGGTTTTTCTAGGGCCTCATGGTCTTATGAGAACTCTTCTTTGAGCTTCATCATGTTGGACTAAACTAACTTAACCAAATGTTGAGGGTTTAAGACCACCCATTTCAAACTTCATAAAAAAGCCAAGAAGTGGCTAGAATTTCTAAATGACGTGAGGCCCATCACTACTCTTCTGAGATAGCCAAAAGAAAGAACATATAGCTAGTATGGGTGCAAATGAGTCAAACATGAGTGAGTCCAGGCTCAGCTTGTGTTTGGCTCGTTTATATTTTAAGCTCAAAAAGTGTGTTCGTGTTCGGCTTGTTTGCTTAGCGAGCCGAACACGAGCCTTTCACGAACAAATAGTCGTTTTAACATCCCTAATCACGTAGCCATAAAATGTTAAGGGTTGGGGCAAGTTTTAAAAATTATTGTTTATACTAAAACATCATTTGAATGTAATTTAATAATGTTTATTCTATTTTATTAATTAACACCTTTATTTTATTATAAATCTTTGTAGTCTTGTAGTCAATTATATTTTTTAAAAATACTACTCAACAATATATATATATAATTGATGAGTAGTATTTCAAGACAAAACGAGTTGAACACAAACAAACAAATCTTTTGTTCGTGTTCGGCTCGTTAACCTAGCGAACGAGTCGAACAGGAGTTGTTCGCGAACAACGAGCCATTTTGACAGCCCTAATAGCTAGATTCTAAGTTCTATGAGAGAAACCGTACCTCACCAAAATGAGTTCAACACTCCTGAGCGTCTTCAACCCGACTAACCAAACATAAATTTCTACTTAGGTCGTTAGAACGCTTCTCGACCTAGATAAGGCGTAAGTCTTTTTGTTGGGAGTGTTTCCAACTTGGTAGGTGAACCTCTCTTTCTCCTCTTTTTCAGCGGCATCCTTGTCACTTTGACAGGTATAAGTCTCACCTCTTGGAGCCCCACTTGTAGTCATAGGATAGAGTTTCTTTCCTTTGACTTTAGGGCTACAAAGGTCCTCGTGAATGACGTCATTCACTGATTGCTAATCTAGGATCTTTGGATGTGTTGGGCTGACTACCGTCACGACTATGTAAACTTAGAGTCCTATTAACTTGAGATGACAGGTATCTGGTACCCCGACCCAGCTACCTCTCTCTTTTAGGATTACTCTACTCTTCCACTTTCTGAGCCCCTTTGAGCCATGTCGCTCCTTTTACTTCATTTGATATCATCTTGATGGCTTGATTACCGATGAGTTGTCATCCTTTTGGGATATGGTGATTCACCCTCTGCTCTTATGGCAAGGTGAGCTCTGACGTATAGGGATATACTCGTCGAGATGATTTGGTTTATTTCATAGACTCTGTATGTCGAAAAACCACTACCCATTTGAGATGTCAGTGACTCACTCTTTGCCCTATGATTTAGCGAGAGCTTTGAAGCATCGAAGCGTTCTCATATGAAATAACCCTCTTTTGATAACTTATTCTTTAAGTTCATGATAATATAAGTGAAACTCATTTTATTGAGAGTATTCTTAGGTATCTCTTAAGATGTACTTAACCAAAGGGATACGTTTTTCTAGGAGACTCTTAACCCCAAACAAAATGTTCTTTTTGGTTTATACAAGAATTCTCTTCGTGGATGTTCTATTTTTGAGGTACTTCGATCTGATCCTATTCGGATGTGTATTATCAACCCATCACATGAGGATTACGGTATATAATTCTCCTGCTTTTTTTTATTTGTTGTCGTATATCTTTTTTTTTATTCCTCTCCTCATCGAATCATTGATGTGATTCAGGAGGGAGATTTATTTGAATAAGGAAATTATATAACAACATATAAACAAACAAGCTAATGATCTCGAGTCTTCAAAAAAATAGAGAAAATAGTTATCACCGTCAAAAGACCTAACCATTGAGCACCAGCTCATTTGGTCTGATCATGGGTCGACTGAAGGATAGTATATCTTAGCTAAGTTATCATTATATACCTAAACATGTGCAAATGTACAAAATCAACTCCTTAACCAATTTTGAATCATTCGCAGAGAAGATCTACGATCACTCCGTAGAACTCTTCAACACTCTGTGAAGGACAGTTGCCCAAATGAAGCCAGCTCGTCAGATTATAGTGATGCACCCTCTACCTGGTGGAATAAATTTTTATTAAGCATAAGGACGTCTTCACTAGGAGTTCCCTCATGAAAGTCGGCTGAAGGATTTCAGCCGACCGAGCGAAGGTCAAGCGACCCAGTTGATTAGTTACAAATGTGAAACGGTGCCAACAACAAATATAAAGGTGAAATGATGCCAACAACAGTTACTAAGGGCAAAAGACACTATTGCCAGTTAAAAAAATATAAAGGTGTAATGACTCATTAATCATTTGTAACGTTCTTATTTAATCAAGAAAAAATATGTAATTTAATAAGCCTCACCTATAACGTATAAATAGAGGTGTCATTATTTCAAGAAAGACGGGTGTCATTCATTCAGGAAAGAGCATTGAACCTATTCCGAGAGAATTTGTGTTACTACGAGTTCTATTCTCAATTTTCCATACTTTCTTTCTTTATTCCTCTCATTCGTTCAACGCTTTATCTCTTGGGCATTACCCAAAAGACACTTGAGATTCAACTGGTATAAGAAAGATAAACTCAAAAAAATTAAGGTTTGTCTGGCTCTAATATCAGAAAATATTATTCTAATGCTCCCATAAGGTTTTTGGAAAAGAGAATTAGATGGGAAGTGGTTGTGCAATCATGCAAATTTGGAGGGAGAATATGGGAGGTTGACGATGTTTGTAGGGGGAATGCATCATTCAGCTGCTTGCTTGGCTAAAAATAGCAGAGGGAGCTATAAAACAAAGATATAATGAGGGTGAAGAGAATCCAACACATTTTTCAGAGCAAGATAAAGACACAAAATTGAATGATACAACAACCAGAAGAGCATAAAATAAAGAACAAAATTTCAAAACAGAAACACAATAGAAAGAAGTCTCTTAAATAACAAAATATAACACAAATATGTTCCTAATATAAAATAACACCAATTAGTAAAAGGGGAAAAAGGGAAAAAAATGTTAAAACTACAAGGATTTCTACAGAAATTTCCAACCAAACAAAAATTGCCTACTTGGTCTTCTCAGTGATCGTGAAACTCCCGTTTCCATGGGACCACGTAATTCCTACAACCGGGAGTCACAAGATCTGCAATCCCGTGACTTTAGCAAATGCTCCCATGCCAATCCTTTTTTGCATGTATTATAAAATCCTCTTGAAAATTAGAGAAATCGTTACGTGTGCCTTATTTTGCTCTCTTTTTTATTATTAGACTTTCTAAGTATTATCATCAAATCGAATTTAATTCAAGGTTTTGCTTTTATGATTAATTGATGATTGCTTATGTTGTATAACAATCATCACGAAATGATCAAACATATCCAAGCGAAATTCATAAATGTAACACAATGTGCATGCTCTCTTCAAGCTTTTTTAGAGGGTAAAGCTAAGATGATAGTGCCTTTAAACTCTCCATGAGAGATATATTAAAAAATTTGTCACATTACATATGCTTGGCAATAAATAATCATATCTCATTTTACCATAAAAGTGAGATTGCATCCAATCCCTCAACCAAAGTCTTACTTTTATATGATTCAATCAATTTTTGCAATCATTCTGAATTAAGCCATTGATCATTCGGTTTAGACTTGAGTAAGCAAATCTCCTTCACAACATCTTCAAAATAAGATTTTTTTTATTATTTCTCAACCTATGTTTCCTATCTTTTATGTATGTCTAATACATTGTCGCTTTAAGAACATTTTTTTATTCATTAAACCTAATATAATAACATACATCTAAATAATATGGTGCATGGTTAGGAAACTAAGACCCTTGCAGAAGAAGAACCCTTCTTTCTCTTATTGATTGTAATAAGCACAACAAGCTTCCTAAGTTGGAACATATTATTCAACTCATCATTATGCCTCTTCAACAAACCTTCTACTTTTTCACTAATAAAGTTAAATACTCATATAATATCACCTGCTCAAAGGGATAACTTTGTGTCTTCTGATGGAGTATTCTAGATTCATGCAATAATTATAGATGATGTTTGTTGACCTCACTTTTGGTTGAGGTCTAGAAATTTCTTTAGTAGCCTAGGTCTAGCTATAGGACNCTGAGCGGGTTATTGAAGTGGAGCCGTAAAGCTTATTGAAGCATTACACTGCCTTGTGTTTATGAGATGAGTCCAATTAAGCACCAGTGACAACATATGACGACACTCAGAACTGNTTGAGCGGGTTATTGAAGTGGAGCCGTAAAGCTTATTGAAGCGTTACACTGCCTTGTGTTTATGAGATGAGTCCAATTAAGCACCAGTGACAACATATGACGACACTCAGAACTGCTTCGGATTGAGATTGCTATGGCAAATGTACTTTCGAGTGATAACTATTGAACACCGTTGCAAATAGTTCCCTCGGGCAAAAATTCCAAAAACCATTGAAACATTAAAAACCTACCGTCTGTGACATGGAGTAGCTGCGGCGGTCGAGTTCGATGACGCCTTTCCTAACTCCCGACTCTTCATGCAGGGTTTCTCCTATTCCTATGACGATGTGATCTTTCTCCCGCATTACATTGATTTCCCAGTCAATGCGGTCGACCGCTTCACCCATCTCTCCCACTACCTCTCTCACTATCCCTTGCATAGCCTTCCCCGTGGGTACCGTATCTGAGGCATCCATGTCCGTCGCCATGGCCTCCCTCGACGGGGCCGCCATCATCCACTGCAATGCCACACCCACTCATCAGGATGCCATCATCTGATATGCCAAGTCGCGTCTCATCCCCTTTGTCTTGGAGCCATCCTTTCTCGCCCCATCCGATGCAATGTCCTCCGCTACCGATTTTTGGCTCTGCGCCATTCGCGATTTTCACTGAGTCAGGAAGCTATAAATCGAAGTCGATGGGTGTCATTTTTCATTCAAATTGGGAAGCGGTGACCGATAAGGCTTCTCCAATGTTGGAGTATAAGTGACTGCCACCGCTGTCAATCCCTCGAACTATGATATCGAGCAGGTGGTGGGTTTTTTAGCTGGGGAGGTCCTGGAGCTGATGACACTGTAAGAGAGGAAGGGGAAGTTGTTGATCTCTTCAAGGCTGAGGATTTGGAGCGGATCTGCAACTTCCTTAAGCTTGGAGTGCCGTCTTTGGGCCGTGATGGGAAATTTTTGTTCGGGTCTGCTATAGGTACTAGAGAAGAGGATAAGGAGGTGTTGACGCATTTAGGCAGGTGTAAATACTATGGTCATGGATAGTTACAGGGTAACTCGAAGTTTCAAATTGATTTGATTTAAGTATGCAATGTGGTGACGATGTCCCAAGCGCAAAACTTGAACATGGTCGACGTTGACGGATTAAGGGTAGGGATGGGATCCGGTTCAATTTGTACAACACAGGAAGTTTGTGCAGTCGGTAGAGGATGTTATATTTTTATTTATGACTCACATTTATTTTAATAACTTATGAGATTTATTTTTGATAACTTTAGTTATTAATTTTCATAACTCATAACTTATGTTATAATCTATGACAACTTATGATACTTATTTTGATAACTTTAGTTATTAATTTTCTTAACTCATAACTTATGTCATAAATTATGACAACTTATGATANCCCCTAAAAAGCCTTAAGAATTCTTCTTTTGCTCCCTCCATCTAGCAAAAGATAACTGAAACCAAAGCAAAGAGATTTTCACCGCTAGCAAGTTGTAGTCGTTTAAGTGTGAAGATTTTCAGCACAGCTCCTGAGGCAACCGACTGAAACATCAAATGGAACAAAGCTACACCGATGTCGTCGGAGAATTGTAAACTCGTCGACTGTGACACTGTACTGAGAGGTTCTAAAGTAATTTCGGTCCTCCGGGCAATGAGCGCTGGCGAAAAGTCGATCATCCTCATACACAATGCCAGCAAAGCAACCATAAATTTGTCATATTTTGTATATTTACGTGTATAATTTATTATATTTTATTATATTTTTTTTATATCAGATATTATAACTAAAAACAGATGGAAAACAAACTTTACAAGTACGTCAATATAATAATTTATATCTCACAAATAAAAAAAACTTTTTCATGTGGAGTCTGAATATAGCTCTGCGTGCTGACTCCAGTAATATGCCGCCACGTTTGCTATACCAGACTCACTCATTAAATATGAAAAAAGAAATTTTTTTTACGCCTACCCTGACCCGGGTCTTTTTTAAGTGGAACCGCAGAGGTTATTTACATGGTTCACCCAGCGATATTTTTGGGGGATTACTGGGGTTATTTGGTTATTGAAATTGTTCTGTATGGGTTATTGAAAGTGTTATTAAAGAGTTATTGCGGCATTATTAGGGATTAATTGGAGTTATTTTGCGAGGGTTGTTGAAGTGGAACCGCGGACATTATTGGAGTGATTCACCAAGCGACATTATTGGGGGGTTATTACGGCGTTATTAGAGTTAATACCCCAATTACACTGAAATAATACTCCAATAATCCCAAAATAATATTGAATTTGATAGATTCAAACTGAATCATCAACTTCATGAACATGTTATGCTATTTGAACATACTTCAACGATACTTTTTACAAATCATTGATAAAATTATAGAAACCTCCCAAAGACAATAACACCGCGCGGTGAACCGCTCCAATAACCTCTATGGTTCCACTGTAATAACCCTCGCAGAACAACTCTAATAAGTCCCTAATAACGTCATAATAACCTCTCAATAACACTTCAATAACTCCCACAGAACAATTCCAATAACCAATTTAATAATGCTCAAATTAATTACACCACCACTGAAAGAGAGTTATTAGCTATTATCCATGTCTTTAATAAGTTTAGAACCTTCTTTTTTTGGAGCTAAATGCATAGTGTATATAGACCATTCTGCTATCAAATATTTGATGTAAAAGGATTATGCTAAATCGAGATTAATTAGATGGATACTTCTGATGCAAGAGTTCGATTTTGTGGTAGTAGATAGAATAGAAACTGATAATCAAATTGTTGATCATTTGTCTAGACTGGAACAAAAAATATTAACTAATTTTGTAAATAAAATTTTAGAAACTTTCCCTGATGAACAATTGTATATTATTGATATAAAGAATATACCGTTGTATGCCGATATAGTAAATTATATTGTGAGTAATATTCTACCACCAGATGTAAAAAATCAACAATTAAATAAATTTATTCATGATGCAAGATTCTATTTTTGGGATGACCCAGATTTATATAAATAGTGTAAAGATTTGATCATCAGAAGATGTGTTTCTTACGAAGAAACTGAACAAATAATTGAACGATGTTATGATTCTGAATTTTGAAGACATTTTGGAACTAGCAGAACTGCACATAAATTTTGCAAAATGGATTTTATTGGCCTACTCTTTTTAGAGATGTTAATGAATATATTAAAATATGTGATGGATGTCAGCGAGTAGGAAATATTTCTTGAAGAGATGAAATGTCTCTGAATTACACATTGAAAGTTGAAATTTTTGATGTATGGGGATTAGATTTTATAGGACCATTTATGCCTTCATTTGGATATTTATATATATTGCTTGCTATTAATTATATGTACAAATGGATTGAAGTTATTACTGTATCTAAATGTGATGTTCAAAGTGTTTCAAAATTTTTAAATAAAAACATTTTTACAAGATATAGAATGCCGAGAGTGATTATTACAGATGGAGGATCCTATTTTAGGAATAAGAGGATCGAGAAATTGATTAGAAAATATAATATCATGCATAAATTCTCAACTGTTTCTCATCCCTAAACTAGCGGTCTAGCAGAGATATCAAATCATGAAATAAAGCAAATTTTAGAAATAGGTGTAAATTATGATAAATTAGATTAGTCCGCTATATTAGATACTGGATTATGAGAATACATAACTGCCTATAAGACTCATATTGGAATGTCCCTATATAGATTTATTTTTGGTAAAACATGTCACTTACCAGTAGAGTTGGAACATAAAGTATTTTGGGCTATTAAGAAATTCAATTTTAATCTAAAGGATGTTGGTGAAAAAAGATTATTGTAACTCAATGAACTTGAAGAGATTAGATATAAAGCATATGATAATGCAAAAATCTATAAAGAGAAAATGAAAATATGACCTGATCGGAGGATTATAAAAAAGAAATCTGAAGCTGGACAAGAAGTTGTATTATATAATACTAGATTGAGATTATTTCCAGGAAAATTGATATCTAGTTGGTTAGGACCATTCAATGTCATCAAAATCTATCATTATGGAACTGTTGTTATTATAGATCCTAAAACTGGAAAAATATTTGAAGTTAATGGGCATCGATTGAAACATTATTATGAAGGGCACATGCCACAATTTAAGGAAATATTGATGTTGAGTCATCCTAAATAAACATTGGTGTATCAGGCTGACGACGTTAAACCAAGCGCTTTGTGGGAGGTAATTCATATTATATATATATATATATATATATATATATATATATATATATATATATATATATATNAACAAACTCGGGACTTTTCAAGGGATTGTGAGATGTTCGAGACTGGTCCCTGGACCTTTCTCATACTCTTTTGAATATTTTGAAGTATGATTAAACTCATTTTTCCTTACTTAAGAAATTGTTTATACATTTAATTGAATAGTACCTATTAAGATATGACATAGGATCTGGTAGACACATCTTAAACTTGTACTTCCTACTTTTTCTACAAGCATGTTTTANTATAGATCACTTTTAAAAATGTTTAATTATATGTAAATGACAATGTTCTAATTGCGAAATGACTCCTGAAATAAATGGAAAATTAAACTAACTTAGAAAATATTTAAAAGATATAGAGCTTAAAATAAGCAAATAATACTTGAGTGTATGATATGCAACATTTGTGTGATATTAAAGCATCAATCAAATTTATTTATAAAATAAAATGACACCGAAGCAGGATTAGTTTAAATATCTTGGATTGGTTATACAAAAGAATAGTGGTATAAATAAAAACTATAACTAAAGTTTGGTAGAAAAAATGGAGAAATGTTTTGTATGACTATGTGATAAGAGAATGTCATTGAAACCTATAAGGTCAATTTTATAAAAGTACAATTAATTTGACAATGTTGTGTAATTTAAATTTTAGCATAAAGAAATGAAGGAGCAAAGATGGATATATGGTAAAAAATAATAAAATAAAAAAATAAAGAATTAATCTATTAGACAAACTGTTGAGATAGCATGTATTTAAATTAAGCTGATTAAAAATAGACTAATTAATTTGAACATGTACAATAGAGGATATAAAATGCTCTATTAAATAAGTTGATAATATTAGTATTGGAAGATTAGGAAGAACTAGTGATAGACCTAATGTAATATAGATATAAGTTATTCACAGTGATGTAGGCTTTATATTCCTTTTTTTCTTTTTCTTTTTTTAATGTATTAGGAGAAAAGAGAATAAAATACATATTTTAAAATTTTTGGTAATTATTTAAAAGTAAAGAAAAGATAAATTTTTTGTATAGTCCAATTTTGACAATTTGGTAATTCAACGAATTCTATCCGTGAGGACCCTGCAACTAGCGCCTCACCATCCCGACATGTCATTGTCAGTGTTAATTTGTTCAACCCCAACCTCATTGTTGTTGACTCGACCTCATCATTGTAAAGTTAAATATAATGCTCATAAAGCAGTTCAACTCATTCTTATTTTCTCACTACATGAGGTAAAAATAGAGAGTTAAGATGAGGCCCAACACAAAAAAAAAGAGAAGGATAGAAAAAAACCAAAAGCTTAGGGGTTGATTGGGATAATTTTTTGTTTCTTGCCTTTTGTTTTTAAAAACAAAAATAGGAAAGAAACAATAAAATAGAGTCTAGTTACCTATTTTTAATTTTATTTCTTTTTTTTTATTTTCTGTTTCAACACTACTATTTTTAAAATTCTAAAAACAGTAAAAATATGTGTTCTGTTGTTTTAAAAACTCGGGAAACAGCCTCTCCTTGCCCATCTCATTTCCCTAGCGATGCCACCTTTTCTCTCACGTTCGTAACCAATAAATCTCCCTCTTAGCACGAAACTCTCACGTTCGCTCGCCGACGCCAAGCTCTTCTTCTTTACCCTTTGCTCACTAAAACCGCGCTCACCGACGCCATGCCCTTCTCCTTCTCCTTTGGCCTTAGCGACTGTAAGTGTGATAGCATAGACTTGAATTGTTATCCAACATTTTCTTTTCTCAAGTTCACAAGTCTTCTCGTCTTCATCTCCCTTCTAAAATGCTAATAGTGACGGAATTGTGCAATGGAGGCGAGATATTTTGGGGGATTTGAAGCTATGAGGGAGAGGAGGGATGGTAAACCTTGTTCAGAGAGAGGGGCTCGGTGAGGTGATAAACCAATTCATTCACCTCATCAATGGCTTCTTGTAGGTGAGAGGGATATAAGTTTAAGCCAGCATTTTCAGCAATTGCATTGAACTCTATGTTGAACATATGGATTATTTCTGAACTTTCATTATTTACAATTGTTTTGAGTTTCCTATCCCAAAGAACCTGTTGGATAATTATAAAACTAACTCAATGGTGCTCGAGCAAAAAAAATAAGAAAACATTGAGCAATAGACCCAAAAGCACGTACAGAGAATAGTAAATCTTCCTAAATGATTTGTTTGCAAGCTCATAAAGTTCCCTGATACTCCGGACAACATTCAAATGATCAGGTTCAGCCCCAGCGTCTTCAGAGCTAAAAGCAAGAAAGACCCAACCAAAATGCTCATCAGTCTCTTTAATCCTTTACAACATTGATTTCACCAGCTAAATAATGAATTGTTGGTACATAAGGTCTTAAGATGTAATGATAAAGATGAATGACTGAAATCTTAAGAAAGTCACAGAGAGGAAAAAGTCATCTACAAAAAAAATACAAGCAAGAACAACTGAGAAATAAATTCAATACGCTTAGAACTCGTTGGAGAGAATTTTCTAACTTATTAAAAGAAACTAGAATTGGTTATAACAGAACCACTGGTCAAGAGATTGCATCTGAAAAATGTATGGGCTAAATTATATAAGGTATTTATTTCATATTATATTTAATCCAAAACTTATATTTTATTATTTACGCATTATTGTTAATCATAATATTCATTTACCAATATATAGGTCAATAAAAGTGCAAAAATATTTCAGGAAAAGGATGCACAATATACGTCTCTCTGCCATATTTATAATTACACAACTGCAATAGGAACACTGCAACATCCTTCGACCAAAATCCCTTCAAAAACTAAGGAAGAACATTAGTTTCGAGAAATTGAAACAAAACCTGTAGAGAAGTATAAAAGAAAACTATGTAACTCAACTGGATCTTCTAATGAGAGCTCTGAATTTTTGTTGTTTGAATATATGAAGTTTCTGAATTTCTGGAAGGCGTTAATTACTCAAAAGTTTTATATAAGTTCCAAGAAGATGCAATATGGATGAAGATGTTTCTTCAAATGCTTGATAGCAGAAGGAAAAGGCTGGATTAGAAATCTAAAATGACTTGCTCATCACGATGAACCTTATGAGCCCTCCTTATCTTATGTGTTTGTATTTTAAATGTGTCATGTTTACTTTTTTTTCACTTTCGTTATTGTTGTAGAACATTTTATTAGCTTGGGTTATGATTAGGATGTATGTTTGTGATTTCAAAAGCTTGTGATGGTTGTGCTAATGCATTGCTAATGTTCATATAAATTTTTTTTTTCTTGGAAATTAAAAAGAATATTTGATTTTCTATCTTCAAGATTTCTCATAAAAATTATCTCTCAAATTTTTATTTTGTTAGAATTTTTTTTTAAAGCCTAAGGGCTATTATATTAAAGAGAAAAGGGTACAGATAGGTTGTATGAGTGGGCCTAAATAGGCACCAAACCCACACGAAACAACACAAACAAAAAGAAAAAAGAAAATTAAAAACTCAAAAAAGATGGTACAAATAAGATCAATCAGGTCTACCCAATTTAGTTCTGTCTCTAGTTCTCGGAAGGGAACCAGCTAACAAATTTGTGAGATATGTACAATTGCACAAAGTAACCAAAGTATCATCAATTAGATTCCTTAGCTCAAGTAAATCTTCATTCTTCTTCTTCCTCCTGGAAGTACAGATCTGTCATTCCTCATCCGAAAATTGTTGCTCATTCGGATGAGGTGGTAGTGCTGCAGTAGAAAGATTGTCAACAGTTGTGACCGCAAGAGGTTCAAATGTACGTGAGGTAAGAGTTGTCACCTCTACCGCTGATACTTCCAGAAGATGGGGAGCTACAAGATTCTCCTGATTATCAGTCCGTGTAAGTAGGGGTCCTTCAGTAATATTTTCAATAGGGTTTGAAATTTCTAACTCAGAAAAAAAGTGGTCTTCCCACTTTTCCTGTTTGCATTATTAATAAAGGGGCAGTCACTTATACCATCACGATACTCCTTATAACTTGAGGGGCAGACAACCGACGTCTCCCCCTGAGGATTACCTACCACGTGGGCAAATGAGTCTTTGTCAGGTTCCACCAAAGAAGAAGGAAGCTACATCACAACATGTAGAAGCCCTGCCAAGTCGGGCAGAGGACAAAAACGGCGAGCTAAAGAGGTCAGAGCAAAGCTGCGCCGAAGATACAAACCGCAGATGTCGAAACTGCGGCAGTCTCAGCTCGACGAGGAAAGCAGTGAAAACCGCAGCTCGACGAGGAAAGCCGCGCAGAAGACACAAAGGAGTTGACAAAACCGTAGAAGCTTGAAGAAGCCAAAGCCCTTCGTCGTTGGGCGCAAAGGAGGGCAATACGATCGCAGAGGAGATTGACGAGCGCAAAGTCCTTCGTCGTCGAGTACGAGAACTTCGTCGTTGTCGATTACGGATTGAAAGCCGAAGGATTCAAACCGGGGTTTCGCCATCGGGCGAAACCCTAGCAGAGCTGCCCGCCACCGACGCCATCATATGACACATATATTTTATCAATTCATACAATAAGTAAACATATTATGAATCCAATATCAAATTTAGAAAGTGATGTTGATGAAGAACTTGAACTAACAATCACTCTTACTTGTGTTGATGATTATGATAAACATTATTTAACAAAAAAAGCCATGTTGAACTTCTACTCTTCAAGTTCACGAGTGCTTAAATGAAATCCTGCGGGAACATCGAGCTCACTGTTTTGAAAATTATAAAACAAAACCTCAAGTTTTCATTAATTTATCTACCTTGTTGATGCATAAAAGTGTTATGAATGACTCAAAAAGACTCACCTTAGAGCAACGGCTTGCAATTTTTATGTTTATTTTATCGCATCATGAACACCTAAGGGTGGTTGCTGAACGATTTCAGCATTCATTGGAGACAATCTCAGAACATTTCAGAAAGACTGTGAAAGCAATTAATCTATTGGAAACTGAGATTATTATTCCACCATGAGATGTTTCCTCTTGAGATCCAGTATAATCCAAAGTACTATTCTTTATTTAAGGCATGTTAAATTTAAAAAATTTAATTTATTTTTTTTTAGTTATAAATACTAATTTAAAGAAAGTTTTATAAATAGGATTGCATGAGTGTGATTGATGGAACACATGTTCCTGCACATGTATCTCAGAAAGATCAAATTTCGAATTGAGGAAAGCATAAAGAGCCAACCCAAAATATTATGTATGCATATGGATTTGACATGATGTTTGTGTACGTATTGTCCGGTTGGGAGGAAATAGCTAATGATGTGAGAATATTTCTAGAATGTATTTCAAATCCTCAATTAAATTTTCTGATGCCACCTCAAGATATGTCAATTTCATTCTTTTCAAATTATGTAATTATTAAATGAACTTTATAGCGAAATATGTATAAACATGTATTTTTTGAAAAAATGAAAATATTATCTTGTTGATTCAGGGTATGATAATATGCCAAGATACTTAACACCATATAAAGAAACAAGATATCATTTGTGTGATTACCAAGAGGGCGCTCAACCTCAAAAACATATATAACTCTTTAATTATAGGCATTCTTGTATAAGAAATGTTATTGAGCGATGTTTTTGAGTTCTAAAAGCAATATTTTTAAACATTAATAGAATGCCTCCCTATGGTTTATGCACACAACGTTATATTGTTATTGCTTGTTGCACGCTACATAATTTTATAAGAGCACAATCCAGAGAAGATACATTATTTGAGGAGTACGAAAAATGAAAATTTTATAATTAACACATAAAGAAAATCTAAATCAACTCCTGCCTCACAAAACTTTATTGAAATTAATGTTTCGCAATCTCAGTTGCAGTACATGGCACTACTTCAAGACCCTGTTGCCAGCGAACTTTGGAGCCACACACACACTACTAAGTTTACTAATTAACTTAAAATAAATTTTATCTTTATATCTTAGAGTGTTATCAATGTAATTTTGAATAAATTTTATTTTGAATTAAATGGTCATTTGCATAATTATTGGACATATAAAATGTTATTTTAGCATTAAATCCTCGTGATTTTATGTTTGTTAAAAGACAAAACCCTTAGACGTGCCAAGCTTTTCACCATGAGCTCGCACAAACTTCTTCAAAACAAAAAAATTAATACATCATATATCCTATTAAGATTCATTGAAAAATGGATTTTTTTACAGAAATATAAAAAAAACATCAAAATAAATAAAGCATGATTCATAAGAATAAATGAGAAACTGAACATGAATCATACAAACATGCAATGCAAGTCTTATTGAAAATTGAATCTGCACATATGAAGGTAAATAAAATCATGAAATAACTTTCATGATAATTATAAAAAATTTGGCACAATAAGTTTAGCTATTTTGTTGTTAATACCCTAATTTTAGCTTTAGTTCAAATCATTTGTTGTTTGTATAAAGTCAGTTGCTTATATCATGAGAATCATGGGCCATAACCCATAAAATAAATGTTTAACATAATGTTGCATACCTTCAATGAATCCAAATAAAACTTCTTCAAAAGCAACAGTTAAGATTTTTCTTTGTATGGAACTTACCAAACAACTGAAAGTTAATATGCAATTTGATATTAATATTTTCATTCTAGAAATACGTTGAAAGCATTTTAGAGAAAACAATTGAAAGAAAGATGACAATTACTCATTGGTTTACAATCACACGAAAAAGATATTAGATTTACCGATTACAACTATGTGTTGAAATTCCGCTGCCTGCAAGGCATATTAGAGATTTATTGAAGATGGTAACGTTTAATGAAAAAGAAGTATTTGACTGGATTAATATTAAAGCAATGGTACAATGTTAGTTGATATGATGAAAAAATGCAGACGATTATTGTTTTTCCATTGCAATACCTTTTAGTTCCTTAAAAACATTAATTCTAAGAAAAATCATCACATCGGTCCCAAATGTTGATGAAAGAATTAAGGGTTTTGTATCAATAAATTAATTTGTCACCTTTATAACAAATGTTCTTTCACTGCCAATAAAGAGTGTGTGGATAGTCAAAATTAGGGTCGTAAATGAACCAATGCACTCAATGAATAAATTGAACTTGACATGATTAAGGTTCAATTATGCTCGTTCAAATTACTAAATGAACAAGCTTGAATAATTTTTAAATGCTCGCAGCATAAACGAACTGAACATGAACATAGTCGAACTTGTTCGTTTATGTTGACGAACAAACTCATTTATTGTTCAACAAGTAACTAATTAAATACTACATATTAAGCTCAATAATAACTCGTATTAAATATATGATGCATTATTTAAAAAAAAATTAATTAATTGGATTTTATTTAATTATAGATTTAATAGAATTATATTATTTTATCAATACGATCTTTAGTTTAATTATTAATTATATATTTATTTTATTAATAAGTGAATGGTAATTTATAATGATATTTACACTTAAAGAGTGTCATAAAAGATTTTCTTGTAGAGTTTTCATAACCTTGAATATACTGAGTTTATTTTTTACGAACAACACACAGCAATTACCAAGAACATTAATATAAATTGTCTTATTGCTATTATTTTCTTATAGATATGACTAAGTAAATGATCATCGCTATAACTTTTGGATCAATATAGTTCTTCCACTAGTGTAGTCCTATTAATAAGAATTAGATAATTAATCAAATTTAAAGATTTTAGAGTTCATAATCAATAAATTAATAGCTGTGATTAGAATTGCTAAATAATTAATTAAATTTTTTATATGAAAATCTAGATTCTCGTTTGAATTTTTAGCTCGTTTTAATACTCATTCACTTTTCATAAAGAAATCAAGTACAAATTAAGTTGAAACATCAAAATAGTTACACAAATCAAGTTTGAATAATGTATGAAAGTTTGAGCCAAGCTCAAGCCGAACATGATCAACTTATAATTTTACCAAGCCAAGTCCAAACAATGATATACTCGGCTCGGCTCGATTATAACCCTAGTCATAATGAAATTTGCTGATAAATTAAAGTAAGCTTGATGAAAACCATGAAACAGAGATAAACCCAATAAATCACGTATAAATTTC
>JXCR01127005.1:69129-95959 GCA_002079205.1 Phalaenopsis hybrid cultivar
TATATATATATATATATATATATATATATATATATATATATATATCTTAGTATTCTGTTTAATAATTGTTCTAATGTACTTGGAGACAATAATACCTTAGAAACCTACACAATCTTACATATCATAAATCAAGACAAATATTGGTATTGGACGAAAATTTGGGAATGAATTGAAGCAAAGATGAAACAGACGCAATTTTTTTCTTTGGCGTCGATAGCGTCAGCAGGGCGCCGACGGCGCCCGTTTATAGAGCCATGGCACCGACTACGCCATTGGGGGCGCCAACAGCACCTAGTACAGTTTCGGCAGTTTAGTGATTTTTTGGCAGACTTTGGCGGGTTTTGCTTCAAAATAACTGCCTAAAGGTGTTTTTAAAGGCATGAAAACCATTTTAGACCACCAGATACTTCCAAATTTTGAAATCCATGGCTTCCAATTCCCGGGAAAAAGTGTTATTACCCTGGGAGCCCATGGATATTATTGATGCAAACTATATTGGGAATGGAAACTAAATGTTGGACGTTATCTTGAATCAATCATCACATGCCTTAACATCCTTAATGCCCAGTACAGTTGGAAGTTCACAAGTTTTGGAGAAGAAAATAAAGAAGATAGAAGGAGAACTTCAGAATATCATAAATGTGATGGGAAATCTTACTTACTTTATTTATCACTTAGATTCAGGGATGAAGGAACACTTTGTTCATACAGGACGGATTGAAACAAGCTTGGTACAGATGCTCAAGAAGAATGAATGGATCGATGAAAATTTGACTGATCAATTCATGTACTGACCATTCTACAATTTGTACTTACATTATCAGTCTATGGTAGATATTAGAGGAGGAGACTGTACTGAAGATGAAGAGGAGTAATTGAAGAAGTTAGACTTTCCATTGTTTAAAATTAATTATGTTTTTAATGTAATTGTGTTGGATTTGCTTTGCTTTGAAATTCCTATCACTTTAATGGTATGTATAGTTTATTTTACAGCGTTATAGTGTTGTGGCTTGATTTCGACGCTGAATTATAGTGTGATTTGCTTTATGTATGTGTTTGTGTGATTAAAAATCTGTGTTTGTAAAAATTTGGAATTTCATATATAAAAGTTGGTTTTGTGTTGTTTGTGGACTATTTAAGGATGAATATTATTGTTTAAAGAGACTAATTAGATGTTGAAGTGAAATTGAAATAACTAATGTCCGAAAATAATGAAAATTGAATATTTTTGGCACTGGCGCCGACGACGCCCGAGACCGGAAAATCCCTAAATAATTTAAAATTTCGCAAATTGCACAGTGAAAATGTCATTTTTACTCTTTCGGTCACCTTCAACCTTTGGTTTACACCCTTAGGGCTTGCAAACACTTGGATTTAAAGGGATTAGAAGACAAAAGAAGTTTGGATTTCATCTTCTCTCGGTAAGAGCTACACTTTGAACTAAAGAATTTTTATTTCCATCAAGGATTTCTTCTACATTATTGAGATCCGAAATTTTAAAATTTCTAAGGAGATTTTGAGAAAATCATTTAGTAAAGAACTCTTACTTAGTGGATTTAAGTTTAAAACGTTCCACATTGTGATTTTCAAAAATTTTGGAATTTATTTGGATTTTATTATTATTATTTTTCTTTCTTTCAAAGATTGCAATGGCACCAAGAATGAGCAAAGGAAAGAGGATATTTGAATTTGATGACCAAAGATTCATCAACTTCAAAGTTGGCGTTCATTTCAGTAGTCTACTGAATACAAAGAAAATAATTCCAGATCAAGCATTCAAAAAGCTAGGTGGTGAAGTCGATAGATTGATTATTGCTCGATAGTGGGAGAATTCCTGTTACTTTATTGTCAAGGCTGTTATTGGCATAACCATGAAGTTTTACGCAAATTTTAAAGAGACTTCTGATGACCACGTCGTGGTAAAATGGTTGGATTCACCCCTAGGAGGATTAATGAAATCTATCAATTGCAAGGAGCATTTCACTGTGAGTACAACACATTCTCCGCTACGAGCAAGGCTTTGGATGAAGTTATTTCATTTCTTATTGATAAAAGAGGAGCTTGGAAGGTGAAGAATAACATTAAGGCAAACTTCGCTGCTTTTATGTTAAATGTGGTGAAACATCGAAAATATATGCATTTTTATACCTATATTTTATACCTTTTTTGGTGATATTGCACTTTAATGGAAGGTATTTTGATGTTTTCTTGCAGGTTGTTGATTTATGATATTGCACTTTAATGGAAGGTATTTTGATGTTTTCTTGCAGGTTGTTGATTTTTAGGGCTTAAAGCAAGAAGGAAGCAAAAATGATGAAATTTGGAGTCAAAATGAAGTTTTTGAAGAAATGCTCAGCGCAAGCAGCGTCAAGGTCAGCGCCGACTCCGCAGAACAATTTAATGCTGAAGATTTTTACTCAGCACCGACAGTGCTAGAACAATGCCGACGGTGCCAACGGCGGTTCAGACCCCATTTCTAGAAGGTTTGATGTATTTAGAAGACTTTTTGAAGAGTTTTTGGAGGCACCTCTTGGAGAACCGACCTTGGGCTCTATTTGGTGTCGAATTTCATCAGAAAATGTGCTTCTCTACCTTTTTCACTCTTCTACGTTCATTTTTCGCTCCACATCATTCTACTACCATATGGGAGTCAATTAGTGAATTTGCTTTCATAGTTTAGACTTTTTGTGGTGAAATTTAGTGTGAAACTTTTCGTAAGAGTATTAGAGAAGGAGAAAAGTGAGAGAGTTCTTCTTCCTACATTTCTAAGAAAAGGCTACAAAGGATTTGCTTTGAGAAATAATTCCAGATAAGTTTATTTAGTGTTGTATGAACTTTATTTTATATATGATATTTATATTTTGTCGTATCTTTCTCATGAAGTCTGAGTAGATCCCTCTATCTTTCCCCCTACTCTGAGATATGATGAAATGAAGAGATAAAATGAATGTACCATAATTAAAGTATAAAATAAATTCTAATGATTTTTCAACTCTGAACTTAATTTACTTTTTAATATGTCTAATTTATTTGTTAAAATATGTTGTAAAACATATGATCCGGGAAATGGAGCATGAGTTCTACAACAGAGTGAGGATCACATTTGATTTAATGAAAGAGAAATTCTTTCACGAAATTAAGTGCAAATAAATAGGAAAATATTTTTTGTTGGGTGTAAAATTGGAGAATCTTTAGGGTGACAGGCTAAAATCCCCAATTTGGTCTTAGAGTTTAAAAATTAAATGGAGAGTTAGCCTTTAGGTGAAGGGAAGTGGGAGCTCTGGAGTGGGAGCCAGTATCCTCCTGTCTAGCCACGAATTTAGGGACTAAACCTAAGAATAGCCAATGATTTTCTATGCAATGTACCAGGGTAGAGAATTAAAATTGCTCCTATTTGGCACAATACATATTAAAAATATTTATCTCGTCTCATTTCACCTGAATTTCATTATAGTAGGAAGGATGTTTTTTCACATAAGAAATCTTCATTACCTAAACATAGTTCTTAGATTAGTATTAAATATTTAAAAGTTGCATTTTCATTTTTGCTAATAGTTAAGTAATTTAGTTTGATTAATATCCCAACATTCAAAATTAGTGACAGTGATTTCGTTTGATTTTTCTGTAAATTTTCTATTAAAATTTATCATTGATAACTTACACCTTCCCCGTGGGATCGATATTTGGGGCTTAAATAGAAAGTCCATTATTACTTGATAACAATANATTTTTTAGGGCTTAAAACAAAAAGAAAGTAAAAAAGGATGAAATTTAGAGTCAAAATTAAGTTTTTGAAGAAATGCTTAGTGTCGGCAGTGCCGACGACGTAGAACAATTTAACGCTAGAAATTTTTACTCAGCGTCGACGGTGCCAAAGGCAGTGCAGACCTCATTTCTAGAAGGTTTGATATATTTGGATGATTTTTTGAAGAGCTTTTGGAGGCACCTCTTGGAGAACCGACCTTGAGCTCTATTTGGGGTCAAATTTCATTAGAAAATTGGCTCCTCCACGCTTTTCACTCCTCTACGTTCATTTTTCTCTCCACATCATTCCATTCCACTACCATATTGGAGTCAATTAGTGATTTTGATTTCATAGTTTAGAGATTTTGTGGTGATATTTAGTGTGAAACTTTCCGTAAGAGTGTTGGAGAAGGAGAAAAGTGAGAGAATTCTTCTTCCTGCATTCCTAAGCAAAGGGTACAAAGGATTTGCTTTAAGAAAGAGCTCAAGATAAGTTTGTTTGTTTTTTTAGTGTTGTATGAACTTTATTTTATATATGAAATTTGTGTTTTGTTGTATCTTTCTCATGAATCTGAGTAGTTTCCTCTATCTTTCCCCATACTCTGAGATATGATGAAATGAAGAGATAAAATGAATGTGTCATAATTAAAATATAAAATAAATTGGGATGATTTTTTCAACTCCGAACTTAATTTACTTTTCCGTCTGACCAATTAATTTGTTAAAATATATTGTGAAACATATAATTCGTGAAATGGAGTATGAGTTCTACAACAGAGTGAGGATCACATTTGATTTCATGAAGGAGAAATTGTTTCATGGAATTAAGTGCAACGAAATATTCTTTGTTGGGTATAAAATTGGAGAATCTGTAGGGTGATAGACTGAAATCCCCAATTTGTTCAGGTGAAGAGAAGTGGAATTTCTAGAGTGGGAGCCGGTATCCTCCTAGCCTAGCCACGGATTTAAGGACTAAACCTAAGATTAACCAATGATTTTCTATGCATTGTATCACAGTAGAGAATTAAAATTGCTCAAATTTGGTGCAATACATATTAAAAATATTTATCTCATCTCATTTTACTAGAATTTCATTATAGTGGGAATGATGCTTTTTCACATAAGAAATCTTTATTACCTAAACATAGTTCTTAGATTAGTATTTAATATTTAAAAGTTTCATTTCTGTTTTCGCTAATAATTAAGTAATTTTGTTTGGTTAAAATCTCAACATTCAAAATTAGTGACAGTGATTTTGTTTGTTTTTCTATAAATTTTCTATTAAAATTTATCATTGTTAACTTACACTTTCCCCGTAGGATCGATATTTGGGGCTTAAATAGAAAGTTAATTATTACTTGATAACGATATGTATACTTGCATAGAATCCCATTGTTCATTTCTTATAATTTATATATATATTTTTACACAACTTACTTTTCATATAAGGATCAAGTTTTTGGTGTTGTAGTGGTGTCAACTTCATAAATCCTTNTCCCATAGGATCGATATTTGGGGCTTAAATAGAAAGTTCATTATTACTTGATAACGATATGTATACTTGAGAAGAATCCCATTATTCATTTCTTATAATTTATATATTTATTTTTACACAACTTACTTTTCATATAAGGATCAAGTTTTTGGCGTTGTAGTGGTGTCAACTTCATAAATCCTTAAATATAAAAATTCAGCATCAAGTTTTTGGCGCCATTGCTGGGAAAGGTAATGGTTAAATTAAATTAAATTAATTAGTTTTGATAAATTAGGAAATTTAGATAATATATATACAAATTTATAAAAACATTAAAAAAATATAAAAAAAAAGAAGAGATAAGTTTATTTAAGAGTTCATTTCTTCTAAATAAATTTTAATATGCTTGCTTTATTTGTTTATGTGAAATATTGGATTTGAAGGTTTAGTACCTTACAATTCAGAATTAGAACATACTATCAGAAAAATTCAAAAACAACAAAGATAAACTAAAAATTTGAAGAAAATGGGGAATAATATAGAAAGTTCAATAAACGAAAATCGACAAAGACCTTTAAAATATTATGTAAATCCGACACCAGATGAACTTCATTTAACTGTTTAAAATCCTGATGTTGTTGTTAATTCATTTGNACATTAAAAAAATATAAAAAAAGAAGAGAAAAGTTTATTTAAGAGTTCATTTCTTCTAAATAAATTTTACCTTGCTTGCTTTATTTGTTTATGTGAAATATTGGATCTGAAGGTTTAGTACCTTACAATTCGGAATTAGAACATACTATTAGAAGAATTCAAAAACAACAAAGAGAAACTAAAAATTTGAAGAAAATGGTGAATAATATAGAAGGTTCAATAAATGAAATTTGACAAAGACCTTTAAGAGATTATGTAAATCCGACACCAGATGAACTTCATTTAACTGTTTAAAATCCTGATGTTGTTGTTAATTCATTTGNTGAAAATTTTGAAATCAACAAAGAGAAACTAAAAATTTGAAAGAAATGGTGAATAATATAAAAAATTCAATAAATGAAAATTGACAAAGACCTTTAAAAGATTAAGCAAATCCGACAGCAGAAGAACTTCATTTAACGATTTAAAATCCTGATGTTGTTGCTAATTCATTTGAGCTTAAACCTGCTATTATCCAAATGATACAGAACAATCAGTTTGGAGGATCACCTACTGAATATCCTAACTTGCGTCTTGCTAGTTTTCTTGAAATTTGTGCTACATTTAAATACGACGGAGGGTCTGATGATGTTGTTAGGCTTAGACTTTTTCCTTTTTCATTAAGGGATAAAGCCAAGGTTTGGTTAAATTCATAGCACTTGGGATTATCAGAATTGGGAGAACTATCACAAAAATTCTTTGCTAAATATTTTCCACCCTCGAAAACCTCTAAGCTTAGAAACAATATTACATCTTTGTGTCAGTTTGAAGGGGAGTCGATATATGAAGCCTTGGAAAGATTTAAGGATCTTCTTAGAATATGTCCACACCATGATTTGCTAAATTGGTAAATAATTCAAACCTTTTACAATGGATTGGTAGGATCATTAAGATCTATTATAGATGCTGCTGCGGGTGGATCATTAATGTCAAAACTTTTTGATGAAGCATATTTTTTAATTGAAGAAATGGCTACTAACAATTTCCAATGGCCCTCTAAAAGGGTAAATCCTAAGTGAGTAGCTAATATTCATGATTCTGATGCAATGTCTATTCTGGCATCTCAAATTATTGCTATTTCTAAAAAGATTGATCAAATAGGAGTGAACTATTCTCAAATACCCCGAGTATTGGAGGAAAATTCACTAGGACAATCTTATGAAACTTTAAACGCTACAAATAATTGAAATAACAATCCATATTCTAATTATTTTAACCCTAGATAGAAAAATCACCCTAATTTTAGTTGGAATAGTTATAATAATTCGGTGAATCCATCTGGAAACTTGAACAATCAAGGAAATCCTAATTTTAGACCTTATTATCCTTCATGATTTAACTTCAATCCTAACCCACAAGTTAAGGAAAAGAAGTTGACAATGGAAGAAGTGATGTTGAATATAGTAAATCAAATATAGAATCAAGGGGCTGCTATTAGAAATATTAAAAATCAGTTTAGACATATTGTGACTACACTTAGTAACAGACTTTCTGGAATTCTTCTGAGTACTATGGAAGTTAATCCAATAGATCAAAATAAAGAGCAAATTAAAGCTATTCAATACGAAATGGAAAAGAAACTGAAACAAGGATCCTAAGAGAAACTAATGTTGATGAAGAGAAGGAAGAAATGGAAATTGATCAATAATAAAATGAACAAACACAAGTTCCTGTAGAAAAAACCATTACGTCTATTTCTTCAAAGACTGAAGCAGAAGAGTAAAGATAAACAATTTACAAAATTTTTGGAAATCCTTAAGAAGTTAACGATAAATATTTCTTTTGTTGAAGCTTTGGAACAAATGCCAAGTTATGTGAAATTTATGAAGGATGTACTAAATAAGAAATGAAGTTTATAGATCATGAGAGCGTTGCACTCAGTGAAGAATGTAGTGCTATTATCCAAAAAAAGCTTCTTGAAAAATTAAAAGATTCTGGTAGTTTTACTATACCTTGTCAATTGGTGAAAAGTTTTATGGAAAGGCTTTATGTGATTTAGGAGTGAGTATCAATCTTATGCCCTTATCAATTTTGAAACGTTTAAATTTGGGAGAAATTTCCCCTACTATAGTAACTCTTCAGTTAGCTGACCGATCAATAACTTATCTAAAAGGAGTTATAGAGGATGTACTAGTCAAAGTGGATAAATTTATTTTCTTTGTAGACTTTATAGTATTGGATATGGAGGAAGATAAAGAGATTCATATTATTTTAGGGAGACCATTTCTTGCAACAGGATGAACTGTAATAGATGTACAAAAAGAAGAATTAATAATGACAGTTAATGATCAAGAAGTAAAATTTAATATGGCAAAAACTATGAAATATCCTGCAATAGAAAAAAATAATGAATGTTTTAGGATGGAAGTAGCTGAATATTTAAGTAATGAACAATTTAAGAAAGAAATCGAAGATAAATTTAAGCAAGGAGAAATTTTTTAAAATGAAGATGAAGTTAAAGAAGAAGATTTGGATTATATTCAGGGCAAATTTGAAACGTTAGACTTGTTGGAAAACGATAGTAAAAATCTTATTTCTTCAAGTATTAAACCACCTGAAATTGAATTAAAAATATTACCTGCCCATTTAAAGTATGAATTTTTAGGAGAATTATCTACATTGCCTGTTATTATATCTTTCGAGTTAACTGAAATTCAGGAAGAAAAGTTAATAGAAATGTTGAAAAAGTATAAAAAGGCTTTTGGATGGACTTTAGCGGATATTAAAGGAATTAGTCCTTTAATTTGTATGCACAAAATTTTATTAGATGAACAATATGAACCTAAAGCTAATCCTTAGAGAAGATTAAACCCGATAAAGAAAGAAGTTGTTAAACAAGAGATTTTAAAATGGTTAGATGCTGGAATTATATATCCTATTTCAGCTAGTGTTTGAGTAAGCCCAATTCACTGTGTTTCGAAGAAAGGAGGAGTGACTGTTGAAGAAAATGAGAAAAATGAATTAATACCAATAAGACAAGTAACTGGTTGGCGAATTTAATTGACTGTAGAAAATTAAATATGGCCACCAGAAAAGATCACTTTCCTTTACATTTTCTAGAACAAATGTTGGATAGATTTGTAGGGAATAAGTATTATTTTTTTTAGATAAGATATACTAGTCATCACCAAATTCCAATTGCTCCAGAGGATCAAGAGAAAACAACATTTCCAAGCCTATATGGAACATTTGCTTTTCGTAGAATGTCTTTTGGACTATGCAATGCACCTACAACATTTCAAAGATGTATGATGTCAATTTTTAGTAATTTTATAGAACATGGAATGTAAGTTTTTATGGACGATTTTTCCGTATTTGGAACTTCGTTTGAATTATGCCTTAATAATTTAGAAAAAGTTCTAGAAGTATGTGAAAAAGTTAATTTAGTATTAAATTGGGAAAAATGTTAATTTATGGTTGCAGAAGGTATTGTACTTGGGCATAAAATTTCTGAAAAAGGCATGGAAGTAGATCCTGCAAAAATCTAAGTTATAGAAAAATTACCACCACCTACTAGTGTTAAAGGGGTGAGAAGTTTTCTAAGACAAGTTGATTTTTACAGGAGCTACATAAACAAAATTTTAAAAATTACTAAGACTTTATGCCAACTTTTACAAAAAGATACAAAATTTGATTTTAATGAAGAATGCATAAAAAAGTTTGAATTATTAAAGAAAAAATTAGTCATTGCACCTATAATAGTACCGCCTAACTGGGAAAAACCATTTAAAATAATGTGTGATGCTAGTGATTATGTTATTGGGGCTGTATTAGGACAAAGGCACGATAAAGTTTTTAAGGTTATATATTATGATAGCAAGACTCTAAATGAGGCTCAAATTAATTATACTACTACAGAAAAAAAGTTATTATTGTTTATGTCTTTGATAAATTTAGACTTTATTTAATTGGAACTAAATGTGTAGTGCATACAGATCATTATGCTATTAAATATTTAATGCAAAAGAAGGATGCTAAACCAAGATTAATTAGATGGTACATCTATTGCAAGAGTTTGATTTTACTGTGATTGATAGAAACGAAATAAATAATCAAATAACTAATCATTTGTCTAGAATAGAAATAGAAATGTTAACTAATTTTGCGAATGAAATTTTAGAGAATTTCCCTTATGAACAATTATATAGTATTGATGAAATGGATGTACCGTGGTATGCTGATATAGTGAATTATATTGTAAGTGATATTCTACCACCTGATATAAAAAATCCACAATTAAAGAAGTTTATATATGATTCAAAATACTATTTTTGGGATGACCCATATTTATATAAGCAATGTAAAGATCTTAATTATTAGGAGGTGTGTGCCTTATGAAGAAACTCAACAGAGATATCAAATTGTGAAATTAAACGCATTTTAGAAAAGGTTGTAAATCCTTATAAATTAGATTGGTTAGCTAGACTTGACACAGCATTATGGGCATATAGAACTGCTTATAAGTCTCATATAAGAATGTCCCCATACCGACTGATATTTGGAAAAACATGCCACTTACCTGTAGAATTAGAGCATAAAGCATTTTGGGCTATTAAGGAATTTAATTTTAATCTAAAAAATGCCGGTGAGAAAATATTATTGCAACTCAATGAACTTGAGGAGATTAGAAATGAAGCATATGATAATGCAAAACTCTATAAAGAGAAAATGAAAATATGACATGATAGGAAGATTATTCAGAAGAAATTTGAACATGGACAAGAAGCTTTATTATATAATACAAGATTGAGATTGTTTCCAGGAAAACTGAAATCCAGATGGTAAGGGCCACTTAAAGTAATTAAAGTCTATCATTATCGAATTGTTGTGATTAAAGATCCTAACACTAGAAAGATATTTAAAGTTAATGGGCATCGTTTGAAACACAATTATGAAGGACACATACCTCAATTTAAAGAAGTTTTAATGTTAAGTCAACCCAACTAAACAAAGGATATGTAGGGCTGATGACGTTAAACCAAGCGCTTTATGGGAGGCAACCTATACTTATATTTTTATGTATTACTATTTAGTTTGTTAAGTGTCTTATATATTAGTAGAAAATAATCCTACACAATTACATTTATTATAAATTAAGCCTAATATTAGTATTGGAAGAAAAGTTGAGATTTAATTGAATGAAAAATAAAAAAATTGTAAAAATTTGGCCACTAGAGCCGACGTCGCCCAAGGAAATTGATCTCAGTGCCTGCAGCGCCCCTCGAGAGTGCCAACAGTGCCGAAGACAGTTGGACAATTCCTGCAACTTTTGGCGGACTTTGGCGAGATTTCGCTTCATAATAACCACCGGGAGGTGTTTTTAATGTCCTAAAAACTGCATAGGACACCTAGAAACTTCCTATTTTCGGATTTCATGGCTTCCAATTCCAAAAATAATTTGAGGTATGGAGTTTTTAAATGAAGAAATTTTATTAGTTTCAAAGCGTAGAGATTATATGATAAAATTATTACAAAGAAGAGATTTAACAAGGAAAGATGATTTGCTAATCATGGGTTGATCAATCCAAGTGCTCCAATTGAAAAGATCATTCTGTAAAGGCGATGGGAAGTTCTGTGTTACTCTACCATTGTGGTTATTATATCTGTAGTGAAGGAGTTCTATGCAAATTTACATGAAATTACCCAAGGAGTTATCTTCGTTCGAGGTAAGGCTGTACCATTTACTTCTGTGAGGATTAATGAATTGTATATGATAGAAAATGTTACAATATGTCATTATGCAAATATCATTCCTACGCAAGATTTGATGCAAGATATTTATAATTTTCTCATGAATGAAAGTGATATGTGAGAAGTACGAGATGAAGGATATATTAGTTTTCCTACTTCATCACTTAATCCAATTTTGAAACAATGGCATTACTTTATTTGTGCAAATTTACTCCCTATTATGAAGATCAGAAGAGTCACCAAGGAGAATTCTATTTTAAACTACTGCATTCAAATTGAGAAACATATTGATATATGTTCAATTATATTTAAATTTGTGATGGGAATAATAATGAATGGGTCAGTTTATGGACTTGGGCATTAATACACCTAAAATATATAGTGTTTTTAGACACATTTTTATACCTATTTTTGAGATATTGAATACACCTAAAATATATAGTATTTTTAGACACATTTTTATACCTATTTTTGAGATATTGTGCTTTAATGGAATGTATTTTTATTTTTTTCTTGCAGATACAGATAAAAAAGGTGAAAAATGCTTAAATGAGTGAAAAAGGATCAAATTTTGAGCAAAAATGTGAAAAATGTGCAAAAGAGTTTTGGCGCCTGAGTGTCAGATCTGGCGCTTAAGCACCGGTTAAATAGAGAAGGCTGCGCCTAAGCGCTAGAGGTCCCGCGCTTAAGCGCCAGTGGCAGTTACTAGATGAGTAAAGTTGGTTTTTGCAAATTTTGCAGAGGTTTCTGAGGCACCCATTGGCTTAATAGGTGGTTATAACCACCATGGATAAAAATTATCATGAAAGGATGCATCGCTTAGGGAAATACATCGAATCTAGACATATTTTGAAGAGTTTCCAAGGCACCTCTTAGAAAACTATAAAAGAAAGAAAATAGGACTTTGGAAAGAGTCCTGAAAATACTTGGAAAGTTTTGAAAGTTCATCAATTTGGGGAGTTAGTTCAGAGAGATTTTCAGGCACCACTTTTACTTTTATTTTATTTTTTTTGTTATTTTATTTTGAGTGATTGTAAAGAGAAGAGATTCAATGGAACTTCAAGAGTTTGGTGGAGAACTTGAGATATGTTATTATCTTTTTTGTTTTGAGACTACTTTTGGTTTTAGTTGAACTTATTGTTGGTTTGACAATGATTTCTTCTTTTAAATTAAAGTGTGGTTTTATTTTCTCAATGGAGTCTGAGTAGTTTTCTTTATCTTTCTTCTTAAAGTGATAAGTAATTAAGTTGTGGATGGAAATTGTGGAGAGTATTGGTCTTTAACGTTGGAAGAAGTTGTGATGATTTAAATCCATGCACTTCCTTTACTTCTTGATTTGGCCAATCTAGATGTTAAAATTTATTGTGAGAACATGTAAGAACCGGGCTGGTATTGTCTCAGTCCACTTCATTTACTTCTTGGTTTGGCCAATCCAGATGTTAAAATTTGTTGTGAGAACATGTAAGAACCGAGCTGGTATTGTCTCAGTCTTCCAAATGTTAAAATTTGTTGTGAGAACATGTAAGAACCGGGCTGGTATTGTCTCAGTCAACAAATTAGAAAGAATCACATGAGGTTGTATGAATGAGAATGTAGTTCATATGATTGATTGAAAATAAATAAAAGAATCATATGAGGTTGTATGAATGAGATTAGTTCATATGAAAGTATCAATAATTGGAAAGAATCACATGAGGTTGTATGAATGAGAATGTAATTCATATGATTAAGTGCAAACAAATCACTTCATTTACTTCTTGGTTTGGCCAATCCAGATGTTAAAATTTGTTGTGAGAACATGTAAGAACCGAGCTGGTATTGTCTCAGTCTTCCAAATGTTAAAATTTGTTGTGAGAACATGTAAGAACCGGGCTGGTATTGTCTCAGTCAACATTTGGAAAGAATCACATGAGGTTGTATGAATGAGAATGTAGTTCATATGATACTGGTATTGTCTCAGTCAACAACTGGAAAGAATCACATGAGGTTGTATGAATGAGAATGTACTTCATATGATTTAGTGCAAATAATTCTCAGTCAACAATTGGAAAGAATCACATGAGGTTGTATGAATGGGAATGTAGTTCATATGATTATTCAACAAATTAGAAAGAATCACATGAGGTTGTATGAATGAGAATGTAGTTCATATGATTGAAAGTATCAATAATTGGAAAGAATCACATGAGGTTGTATGAATGAGAATGTAATTCATATGATTAAGTGCAAAGGTAGGAAAATATTCATTGATGAGTGTAGATTTAGAGGACTTTAAAGTGAGAGGTTAAAGCCCCCATTGGAAATAATCATTGAAGGGTGTAGAGTTAGAAGAATTTAAAGTGACAGGTTAAAACCCCCAACTTGGTTTAGGAAATATTCATTGAAGGTTGTAGAGTTATAGGGCTTTAATGTGACATGTTAAAACCTCCAACTTGGTTTATTATTTTAGGTTCTGATACGAGATGTTAGCCCCTAGGTGGAGGGAATCGAGGGAAATCTAGAGTGAGAGCTAGTATTTTTATTGCCTAGCCGGTCTTCAGAACTATTCAAACTTTAAATTAGCCAATATTCTTTATAGCAACTCTAGTAAGGGTAAAGAATATTATTGCTCCTATTTGACACAACACAATTTGCACACTTCTACAATAGAATTCCTATACTTATTACTGATTCATGATAATAAGAAAGATATTTTTCTTATTAAGTGCTTTTCATCTACAAAACTCTAGTTATCTTTTTAATTTGTAACTATTTTGTCAAAATATCAAAAAAACCAAAAATATTTGAATTTTTATTACTGTAAATATATTTAGTTTAAGTAATTGTCTTTTTAAAATTAGAAAGTTTTCTAAAAGTGCTTATTGTATAAATTCTTTGTGAGTTCGATATTTAGGTCTTAATAAAAAAATCCTATATTACTTGATAACGATACATATACTTGTGTAGTATCCCAATATATATAAATTAAAATCAATTCTTATTTTTCTTCAAGAACAAGTTTTTAGTTTTGTTGTAAAGTAAGGAAATATAAGTGAAATATAATCTTAATTATTGTTATACTTTGCATATTAGCAGTATCAAGCGGGATCAAGTTTTTGGCGCTGTTGTTAGGGAATCAAAAGCAAAATTTGTATTTTTAGAAAGTTTTATTTAAACTTTAAGTATTGTATCTTATTTTCTGTGTGTGTTTTGAATTTTATTTTATTTTATTATATGTTAGTGTATGCGTAGTTCAGGTTCTGAAGGACTAGTGCCCTACGATTCTGAATTAGAAAGAACTATTAAAAAAAATTAGAAAAATCAAACAAATTATAAATTTTGAAAATCCAAAAAAAAATTATAGAAATGGCAGACCAAAATAATCAAAATGCTGAAATTCATCAAGCGTTTAGANAGACATTAAATACTTTTGAAAATTATATTATATGCCAGGACAAGTAAATGGGTTTGATTCAATAAATTTTTCAACATCATGTAAAATGTGATCCAAATTCCTAAAAACATGTCTGATTAGTACAACGACATCATTTTGCATGTCACAAGAATGATTCAACTTGCAAGCCTTTAATTGTTCCCACTTACTATTCTATTATAGGAGAAAATAATACATCTGGCTATTCCTATATGTGCGGGTGATGGCGTAGATCGCACCATGCTGTGCAATCGACGATATAATGAGATCCATACTGCCACTTATATGTCCATAAGTCCAGACATAAAATTTTCTCCCTAGAACTTTTTAAAATCATATAATATTTGAAACATGTTATGTATTTTGCGCGGCATGCATTAACCATAAGTGATAAAGCATACAGCTTCATGATGATATTTTAAATTTCTATGCATAGTTTTCAAGGGAAAAAAAAAGGACAAGCTTTAGTTCTGCATTCTTCTTCTTCAAAAGGGAAAGCAGAACATACGTTGCACCAAACTCAATAATTTTCTACGGTATGCTTGCATTATGAACAATAACTAAAGTTTGAATCTTTTGCCAAGGAGTCAAATTACATTTATAAAAAATGGTAAAAATAGAAATTATCACAAATCTAATTAAGAATTTAAGTAATTAGTAGCTAAAATGTAAAGTAATTTATGTGAGCTTTGTGAATGTAACTTTATTTTTTCACAGGCTTGTAGAATTATTTTCTCAAGTAAATCAAGCTATCAAGGACTGGAGATGCTCAGAAATCACGTAAACTCATTCGGTTAATGTGCACAAAAAATGTGTCAGCACGAATCTCAAAACAATTAGATGGCTCGGAAGGAATGAGGCGATCGATTGCATAAGCGGTCATCTAAAGCAATTGACAACGAACGGTTACCAAATAACCGATGCATCTGAAGCTGACGAGGAAAACATAAGATGCCAACAAGCTAGCAAAGAACCTCGCCCTTCAAAATGATGACTGGCCTTCTTTGAATCGGTCGCCATATAATTCAAACTCAGATCAAGTATCGATGAAGTTAAGGCGAGGCGATCGGCCGACGAATCCCTCGCCGACCGACATCAATCCACCAACATTATTACATTCGCATATTTTTGCAATTACTAAAAGACCCCTATGAAAGCTAATGATAAGGAGATTCACCTGTAATTTTATAAGATTAAGGTCTGATCTTATAAATAGGGGCCTTTACCATGAATAAATGTGACACATTATGTGATTATTAGTTACTCTCTTTCTCTCTCTCTTGATTCTCGCCGCATAATGTTTTATACTTGGATGTGTTTCCCAGATACTTTTGAATTGAACAATTTATTTTTATGATTTTTTTTTAAAATTTCAAATATATAATAATTCTTATGTATTTGCATATCTTAAACTTAAATTTCATAATTATAGTTGTAATACTTTGGCGTCATAAACATATATGAAAAATTAATTTCATTTCTAAAAATTTTGCAATAGCGATATTTTTTATGTGATGCCAAACATTAGAGTGTTATACATATAAATATAAAAATTCATGCATTAAATTGGTAGATACTGTTGTGAAAAATGACAGAAATAAAACGAAAAATTGGATCAAGAAAAAATCGCAAAATGGAAAACATAGCTGAAACACACAGATTTACGTTGTTCGACAAATTGCTGATGTCTATGGAACTACAAAGGATTTTATTAACTTGAGGATTACACCCGTCGATCGCCTCGATGATTACAATAAAAAATAATCTCTCTCTCTCTCTCTCTCTCCCCTCTCCTCTCTTCTCTCCTCTCTCCTCTCGAGAGCAACAACAAAAGAACAAGCCTGAGAAACCAAATCCAGAGAGAGCTAGCATGCCTATTTATTAATTTCATCATGTCATTAGACCCACTAAGAAATTAATCAAATAATTAGTGAAGCTCATTAATCTAATTTGCTGTCAAACATATGAAAATGTCAATTTGAACAATATACCAGTTTTCATATTTGTAACAAATCTCTCACTTGGAGACTTGTACACTAGCGGCATCATCAACTAGCAGAGTCGTCATTTTCTTCAAATGTGATAACCTTCACCTGTGCAACATAAAAACCTGATCCTCATGCTAGAAGATTAGTTGAAGTCGAGCACAACTTCAGCTTCTCAAGAGTAACACCCTTAGTTGACATATTCGCCTCAACATAGACTTGTACCTCCAAGGTTTTTTTGGGTTACTCATGTTTCTGCTTACAACTTTCCCTGCATGGGCAATATCCTGCCTTGCCAAAAGACCTTTTCAACAAGTCTAGTCTTGTATCTCTTACTTCCATCAAGCACAGTCTTTATCCGGTACACACATTTGTTGTGTAATATCTTCTTCGCTGGTTGAAGTTCTCTCAGCTCATAAGTCTGATTCCTTGGTCGGGAAACCATCTTTTCTTGTCTCTTTCTGAAGATGAAGTTTCGTTCCATAGAGATAGTCTTCATCTATCTGCATCCTCTAGTAACCAAAATCTGTGTCATTAAACTTCTCGATCCCCACTGTCATCACATCTTCTCCGACCATCGCTTTCCCTCAGATCCGAACCTAAGCTCTAATATCGGTTTTTGTGAAAAATGACGGAAATAAAGTGAAAAATCGGATCGAGAAAGAATCACAGAATGAAAAGCACAGCTAAAATACACAGATTCACGTGGTTCGACAAATTACCAACGTCCACGGAGTTGCATAGGATTTTATTAGTTTGAGGATTACATCCGTCGATCATCTCGACGATTACAAGAGAGATCAATCTCTCTCTCTTTCTCTCCTCTCTCCTCTCTCCTCTCTCTTCTCGAGAGCAACAACCGAGGAAAAAGCCTAGGAAACCAAATCCCGTGAGAGCTAACAATGGGAGCTAGCACGTCTATTTATTAATTTCATTATGTCATTAAACCCATTAAGAAATTAATCAAATAATTAGTGAAGCCCATTAACTATTTCTTTTTTTCTTCTGTAGCAAATCATAGAAGAGATTAAGAGCAATTAATTTCGAGTATCAATCCAATTTGCTGTCAAATATCAGAAAATATCAATTTAAACAGTTGACTGATTTCCCTATTCGCAACAAATACAATAATCGAGTATGATCTTTTATTCAGTCATAGATTTGAAAAAATTTGCATGGGCATGCAAGTTGGTCTTTGCCCGTCATCAAACAAATTTAAAAATCTCAAATCAACCGATAAGCACTTTATAAGTCTTTCAGCTGCATCGAGCCTGTAAAATTACGAGAAGACCATTTTTTAAAATATTATATTTGCAAAATAAAATAAAATCTAATACTTTAAATACCGTTTAAATCAAACACAAGCTTTTAGGCAAATATTTGACCAACATACTTAACACAAATACTAAGTTTTCAGACCGTTAATATTAAAGTATACCAATATAAATTGCATGTAGCTCAGTTATAAATTGAATTTTTTTTTTCACTTTAATTAAAAGCTTATAATGTATTTTGCTTATTATAAATTCCAATATGATGTGTATAGACTCTACCTATAAATAGGTTGTCATTGCATTCATGTCATTGTCAATTTTAATTTATGTATGACACCTACCAAATGTTGAGCAATAATATTGTGCCTTTATTTATGGGGAGGGGAAAGGGAGCACTTATTATTGCAGGAAACAGGCCTATCATTAAAGAGTGTTATTCCTATATATGATATCATTTAAATTTAGATAAACTTCGAACAAAGTTCATTTTATTTGGATAATATATTATTTAACCATTTAATGAAGTAAATTTAAATTTATTTATTTACTCATTTTTTGTGGGTATTTGATTGTGAGATTAAGCTTTTTTCTAATTATTAAACAGAGAAACTTAGCTCATTTTATGTGTAAGAATAAACTAAGAAGAAGAAAAATGAAAATGAGGACTCATCACAAATTCTGCAAAGATTTGGTGCCTTTTGAACGAATCCCTTAAAGATTTTGAAGGCACCATTTGAAGAAAACAAAAGCATTCTGCACTGAATATTCAGTTTTTTACCTTTTTCATACCCTTGCCGGAGAACCTTTCCTCATGTTTTACCATTATTTTCTATTGTTACTTTTCCTAAAAGTATTTTTCTTATATAGAATTATAGATTTGTTTTGTACTTAAGACAGAATAGGCTATAGGGCTTGGTGTATAGTGTTTTACAATATTTGCTATTGAATTTGATATTTGGCTTCTATACAGAAAATTTGATGTCAGTTTTGTTTTTCTACTTTATAAGTTACATGTCATGATGGTTTCAGAGATCATGGTCAAAGGTAGCAGGAGGTTCGCGTTGGAGATGAGAAAGGAGATCCAAGCTCTCACTTCATCGAGAGTTCTTTAGCCGACAACTAAATCGAATAGACTGACCACTATTTAGTATAATCACAACCAAGTATGGGGAAATAAGATAGTATGACAACCGCTAAGTTTGGATTCTATGCATTATGTCACAGAAAACCATTGAGACTCACGATTCATTTTTTTTTTTTTTTTTTTGAGAAAGAAAAATGGTACCCAACCAAGAGATTAGAAAACTACATGTATGAATTCTATGATAAAAGGTCACAAAAATTTTTGGTTATGATGGATATGTGGCCATTTACACATTGAGGAATACCTCAATTGGGAGCAGGTCATAGAAAATTTCTTTGAATATACGGGAATTTCGATGGAAAAAAGTAGGTTAAATATGTGGCATGCCGACTAAAGAGGCAGTGGCTGCATGGTGATTACAACTGTTACAATCCCACTGGCGAGAATGAAAGGGCAATGTCAAAAGTTAGTATAGAATGAAGCAATTCCTTATAGTTCATTTTCTACCGACTGATTTCAAAAAAATTTTGTATGTTCAATTCCAATGTTGCACACAAGTTCACCGAACCGTTAGTGACTACACTAAGCAATTATATCGGTTGTGTGCATGAAATAATCTAAATGAGGCAAACAATCAATTGGTTGCTGAGTATATTAGAGTTCTCAAAGAAGCAATCCAAGATAATCTCAAGCTAAGTTTGATTTGGTCCTTGTTGCAAGCTGTGAATTTTGCATATAAGGAAGAAATCTAAACCAATTGGCACTGCAGGGGAAGTTCAACGAAGAAGTTTTCTAAAAAATCCATGCATGATAAGACAAGATTTCAGTCATTAAAATGTAAGTCTAGTTTTAATCCATCACCAAATGCCGTTAAAAACCCTTCTAATACGGATTTTAGGGTTGTCGACAAGTCAAAAATGCAGGCCAAGGATAATCCGCACAACAAACTCACCAAACTTACATGCTACAAATGCTTCCAACCAGGTCATAAATTAAATGAATGTCTCTCTCGACAGCAGTTGTAGCTCTTTAAGGTGGAAAATTATGGAGAGGAGGAAAATTTTGAAACGGAAGAGAATGTGGTGGAAGAACTTCATGGAGATGAAGTAGAACCTCTTATTTGTGTCCTAGAAAAAATTATTGATTGCTCCTCGCCAATCGGTTCAATCGCAATGTCATACGATCTTTTGAACCAAGTGTACAATCAATGAAAAAGTGTGTGATCTACTTGTCGATAGGGGATGCACTGAAAATATCATCTCTAGGTCTGCTCAAAACTAGTAAACATTCTAATCCATATAAGATTAGTTGGGTGAAATAAGATACTGATATCTTGGTTACACGAATATGTGTTGTGTAACTTTCTCCATTAGGAAACATTTTTTTGTGATATAATGTGTGATGTTTTAGACATGGAAACTTGTATTTTAATTCTTGGCCGACCTTGGTAGTTTGATATGGCCAGAGCGATATATGAATGTCATCCTAATGCCTACCTTAGTTAATACTGAAAACTTTAATAAATTGACAATAAAAATTAACTAATAGTAGAAGCACAATGTGGTCACTCTAGCCATATGAAAAGCACAATATTAATTAATGCTCCAGTTTTGGCCTTGCTTAACTTTGACAAAGCATTTCATGTGGATATTGATTCTTCTTATATTGACATTGGAGCTTTTCTTTCTCAAGAAGGGCGACCCATTGCATTTTTTAGTTAAAAAGTAAGTCTTTATAGGCAAATGTGGTTGGTCTATTAACAAGAATTGCATGTGGTGGTTTATGCCTTAAAGCAATGTAAACATTGCCTCCTACATCAGGATTTTGTTTTATGTAGTGACCATCAATTTTTGCAATATCTCAATTCTCAAAAGTAAATTAGTAGGATGCGCACTCTTGGGTTTTTTTCTCGCAAAAGGTTAGTTTTGTGATTAAACACAAAGTTGGTTCACAAAATTGGGTTGCTAATGCCTAAGCTGAAGTTTAGCACTTCAGACAACCTTACAAACACAAGTTTTAGGTTTGGAATCTTTGAAAGAGCCTTACAGAGAGAATGCAAATTTTTTTGATCAATGAAATAAATTTCTCTCTTCTAAATTGAATGGAGAATACTCCTCACCATGGCTATTTTTTTTGAGTTAACTAGTCAAGTATTCTGAATACTTCTCTACACTTGCAATTGATTAAAGAAGTGCACGCCAGCGGTCTAGGAGGTCTTGTAGAGCCACAAATACTTTTTTCTTGCTACAACCCAAGCTCTTTTTCTTGCACTTACATCGTGATGTTACTCGCTATGTTGAAAAGTGTCATATATGTCAAACTTACAGTGGGTCATCTCAAAGTACGAGATTATACTTACCTTTACCAGTCCAGGATTCAATTTGGGAGGATGAAAGTGTGGTCTTTCTTTTGGTTTACCATGAACTAAATGAGATATGAATTCTATTATGCCAGTAGTGAACAAATTTTTGAAAGTGGCACATTTCATTGTATGTAAGAAAACTACATATGCACTTCACATTGCTTGGTTATTCTTTCATGAAATTATGCATCTTCATGGGTTTCCTCGCAGTATTACTTTGGATAGAGATGTAAAATTTATTAGTCACTTCCAGTCTGAATTGTGGTAAAGGTTATAAATTGCACTCCGGTTAAGCGTGGTTTATCACCCACAAATGAATGGTCAAATTGAGGTGGTAAATTGTATTATAAAAAATATTCTACGTTGTTTAGCTCAAGACATCCAAAAAAATGGGACAAATTCATTGGTTAAGACAAATTTGCATAAAATTCAATGCAAAATCATTCCACGAACAACAGCCCTTTTACCATAGTTTATACTAAGCCACCAAACCATACGCTTGATCTCGCGGTTCCGCCAAAGTGCAAGAGCATTCTTCCTGGTGAAATGGCCACTAATGCCATGAAAATTTTAAAAGATGTACATTCCAAATTATTGGAATTAAATAATAAGTATATACAAGAGGCAAATTTTTGTAGAAGGCAAATTTTGGATAAATCAAATTCTTCTAGGTTACTCTTTTGTTCAGAGTTGTCTTTCAATTCTTCCCCTTGGTACTGAGTAAATGGTAGAAGTGGTCTTTCTATATTTATCTTAGTTGAGGAAATATGTTTTTCTAATTCCTTAGGAATTTCTTCCATTGATCTTTCAATTTCCTTATCCTCATTTCTCAACTCAAAGTTCTTTTGAAACATATCCTCAAATTCTTTTCTAAATATTAGTTCAAAAATTTTATATTTCTCATCATTCATCTCATTATGTTATCTCAATGTCACTAGGTAAAATCTCTAAAGAGTAACTATTAATTGCATTAATAATTTTCCCCAGTTGATTTTCTATATTCCTTATTGAAACCTCTTGATTTTCCATCTCACTCTTCATTTGAATCACAGTCTCTTCTAATAAATCCTTCTCCTCATTTGGGTGTTGAAGTTAACATTATGAGGAAAAGAAAGTTCATAATTATTATAGCCATGATTATTCCAACTACATGTCTAATTAAATTGATTATCTTCCCAAAATTTGTTTTCTCCTCCAAAATTCTTATTCCTGTAAAATTCAAATGATTTTCCCAACCTAGATTGTAATAATGGGAAAAAAAATATTTATCTCATGGCCAGTTTCAATCCATTGTCCAAATGAATTTTCTTCAATAATTGGGGTTCCTTGAGGATATCTTTCTATATATTAATCCAACTTCCTCTTAATATCTGCAACCTGAGAAATTAAAATTGTATGCATATCTTCTTGAAAATTTACCACTCTCTTGGGGTTTACTCTTTCAAAGCTACTAGCACTAAAATCCAACTCTGAATATTCATTATATCGTTGATCCGCCATTTCCACATTAAATTCATGGAATCTTTTCAAATCTCTCCCAAAAAGTTCTCTCTAAATCTAACTTGTAAAATTCAAGGTCTGCAGCTCTTGAACTACGCATACTAATCTAAAGACTTAACTAATATGACAAATATCAAAATATTTTTGGTATTTTGGATTTTCTTTAAAATAAGCACATAATAATTAAACACGCTATATAATAATACTATAAATTCCAAATTTAAGTTTTACAGGTTTAATTAAAGTTCTTACAGTAGCTTCCCTGACAACGATGTCAGTAATTTGATGTGTCCCTCGTGTGTGTTATTCTTTTGCGTGTTTTATGTCAATTTAAATCCCTGGTAAGTGCCAAAAACTTTGCCCGTCTTGAAATTACGTAGTAATTTAGCTTTAAAAAATATGACCAAAAACATGACCCAATTTATATTAAATAGTTAATGTGCAAAATCAAAATGCTATAAAATATATACAATAGTTCACACACTAGTAGTTCTATGCAAGTGCACATATCGCTTCAAGTTATATAGGGTTTTCTTTAAAAACCCTAGTATAGATCCCACAGAGAATCGCAGTAAGAAACCCCTTAGGCTAATTCTAGTATACTACTATCAAGTCTTAGTCTGGAAGATGGAAATTCTTATGATAATAACATAAATCACAATATTCAAACTATAAAATATTTAAGTAAGAAAGACAAGTTAAAATAGGTTTAATGAATGATAACAGAAATGTAACTAAAAAAACTAAATTTATTAAACTAATTTATAAACTTTAAAGTTAAATTTAGTAAGACTAAATAAAGTTTTGTAATGAAGAGTTCAAATTTAAGAAAACGTCATTCCTCTTTACGATGAGTACATGGTTAGTAGAGTAATTAAAATCATTTAAAATTATATATAAAATATTATTGTGTCAAATAGGAGCAATCCTATTCTTTACCCTCTTTCAAGTGCATAAAGAAAATTGACTAATCCAGAGTTTGGTCCCTAATTTCGTGGTTAAGTTGGAAGGATATCGACCGCCACTTCAGAGCTCCCACTACTCCCTCGCCTGATGGCTAACAATCTCACATTAGTTTATAATCAACTGAACCACCAATTCTGCATCCAACAAAATATATTTCTCTACTTATTTGCATTCAACTTCATGGATGACATCCTCTCTCATGGAATCATATGTGATTCTCACTATGTTGTAGAAATCATAGCCATTTCAGAACATACGTTTCTCAACACATTTTAGCATTTCATTTGGCCAAATTAAAAAGTAAATGAAGATCAGAGTTCGAATCATCACAAATTATTGACATTTAAAACCATATAAGACAAAATCAATGCTTCACAAAACCAAATCTCATTGTAGGGAGAATGATAAAGAAGACTACTCAGAATTCATGAGAAAGATACAACGAAACATGGATTTCATATATAAAAATAAGTTTACAAAATGAAGAAAGAAAAGAACACAACTTATCTCACACTCCTTCCCAAGCAAATCCCTAGAAGTTTCCTTTAAGCACTTTCTCTCTTTACAATCACACTCAATTCTCTCTTATAAATGTAATTAAGAAGAAATCTCTCACCTTCCCTCTCCTCTTACAACCCTAGAAGAAAATCCTCTCTTCTCCAAAACCTTCCTCTAACTCTCACGCCACACACACACACACCCTTTTGGCCCTAAACTTCCCTCTCTTTTATTAGAGGTTGCCTCCCTCCAAAAAGAATTGAAAATTCTCTCAAAAATTCTCTCCAAAAGTCAAAGCTTTTGATCTTCAAAAGACATGTCCATTGATTCAAGAGACATATCTCTTCATTAAAGAGCCTTCCAAAGTATCTAGATGCATTGAATCACTCCATGGGGCGTTTCAATCACTTAGAGCCTTCAAAATCGGCTCAAAATCATCCCAAACTACCTTAATCCATCGTATATCTTCTCTGGCCCCTCAGGTTCCAGTTCTCTAGAGTTTGGCGCCTCATACTAGCGCCTCAGGCGCCACTCTGCAGAAGCTACACCATTTTACTCCTTTTGGCTTCGTTTCAGCTCTGTTTTGCCCTGTTTCAGTTGTGTTTTGTTCCAAATAGATATACCTACAAAATAAGCATGAAAACAACCTTTCTTTAAAGTGTAATTTCATTCAAAAATATGTGAGAAAAGTAAATTAGATTAAGCAAAAAAAGACATATCGAAATGTGTTAAGTCATAATTTTCTTTCTTGCTCGTTTTTACTCCAAATTGCACCATTTTTTCTTCATTTTTTTTTTCAAAAATCCATTTCTTGTACCTGAAACCAAAAATATGTGAAATACTTTTTTTTAAAGTGTAATATCATTAAAAATCATTAAAATTGAGCATAAAATATATATGAAAAAGTAGGTAATTTTAGGCGTATCAAGCATCTCCACTTAATTTCCAGAATCTCAAAGGTATTTTGGAAAACTTTAATAAATCCTCTAATCTCAAAATAAACCCCTCCAAAATCTGACCTACTTCTCAAATAAAACTTTTAATGCTCAAGTTCAAGAAAAAACTTTTATTGCTCAAGTTCTTAGTGACATCCTCGATTTTTGTATTTCTCATTCTAGTTTCATCTACCTTAGACTTCCAGTCGTTAATTATAAACCCAAGCAAGTTGCTCTTCAAACTTTGCTGGACAAAATTAGGCTTATCCTTGAGAGGTGGAAAGCTAAAATTTTCTTGTTTACAAGCATGTAGCAACTTATTAACTTTACTATTTGGAATACAATAATGTACTAGGTTAGAGCTCTTTTTATGTCCAAGAGTTGTATCAACTTATTCATGGTTAGTGTTAAAATTTTTCTATGTGACAACATTAATAACAAAAGGTTACACAGTGTTCTAGGAAGAAATATACAAAAATGGTGATTTATGGAGGTCTTGACATTCAACCTATAAATAATCTTTGTTCTTTTGAAATTATGATTAAATTGGTTCAGTCTATTCATAAAAGGTATTTCTCATCCTAGAAAATGGTTATGTGGTCATGTATCTTTCTAGTACAACTCCCACAAGCAAGGCTCTCATTAAAAAAAAAAAGAAATTTATAATTGACCTCATCAAGCCCTTTTTTCTTTCTCCATTGGTGGTGGTTCTAAGATTTCCTTACTTTGGATCTCACGGCTAATGGAAAAATTTATTTGGCATGTTCTTGATGCTAATGCTTTAAGTCTTGAGCATCAATCTCCTCAAGATGGGCTTAATATGTCTATTGACTATATTGACAAGAGTTACACAGCTCCAAGTTTAGTGATTCCTCTTAACTTGAATATCATGAATATTCCCATGCATGTTGGAGAAGATAAGTCTCTCTGAAAAGGGTTTGATTCTCCCTTTTCTTATATATACATTATATGTGATCACCTTTATAGTACATCTTTTTCTACTAGTTGTTTTCATAACAATTGACATTAAAATATTACGCATTGAGGTACTCCACTTATTCCTAGATGGCTATTCATGACAAATTTAAAATTGATGGTTGTTGACCTCACTTTTGGTTGAGGTCTAGAAAACTTCTTTAGTAGCTTAGGTCTAGTCATAGGACTTTCCTATTGACTAGTCTTAGAAAACTAGAAAAGGTATCCTCACCATTA
>JXCR01127005.1:108384-195524 GCA_002079205.1 Phalaenopsis hybrid cultivar
TGAAAATTATGGAGTCAGTTTGACTTCATCTTTTTCAAAACTAAATTTTTTTTAACGTCCTTCCGAAGCGGGCAACGGGATTTCAATTCCGATGACCGACAGCTTCTTACGGACAAACTCCACACCAAAAATAGTACCGACATATATCATATTAAAAAATCTTGTATATCCTTTAACCCAACACTGCCCCTACTGCTTAGTCACTAATGTCAGACTTAAGCTCAAAGAAAATCTCCTAATCTGGTGCAACAATATCAAGTGTTGAGATTAATTTATTTTCAGGATTACAAAGATAATAAGATGGTTGTCATGGAAATTCAAGGGCATTTCCTTCCCTAACAAATGATACAGGGTTTTGAAAATTTTAAAGAAGTCCTTAATGTATCAAAGGAAAAAAGTTAACATGCCCTAAAAAGCTCCTAATCCATTTAATAAACGTACGTGGGTGAGGGCAGGTTTTCTATCACATAAATTTCAGTTGAATCCACCTCCAACCCTTTATTCAAAACTTTATGCCCTAACATTATACACTCAGTTACCATGAATTGGCACTTCTCATAGTTTGGTACTAAGTTAGTCTCCTCACATCTTTGTAATACTTTTGTAAAGTTTTAAGACACGAATCAAAAGATAGATCAAACATGGAGAAGTCATCCATAAAGACGTCAATTCCTATTCCTATAAACTAAAAAAATGGACATCGTGCAATGCTAGAAAGTGGCTGAGCCATTGCATATCCTGAAGAGCATCCTCCTCAATGCAAAGATTCTGTAGGAATTAATGAAAGTTGTTTTCTTCAAGTTCATTCGTTCTAAAAGAATCCAATTATATTTTTGAGTAACCATCTAGGAAACAAAATAATAGGTGTCATGTTAATTTGTCCAAAATCTAGTTAAGGAAAGGTAATAGCAAATGATCCTTCTTAGCATCACTGTTCAGCCTTATATAATCAATGCAAATTCTTCAATCCATGACACTTCTAATGGGTATCAGGTCACTATTTTTATTCTCCATTACCGTGACTCCCTCTTTCTTGGATACTCAATGAATCAGGCTAACCCAGGCACTATCTGAGATGGGATAGACAATATTTACATCTAAATACTTCAAGTTTTCCTTCTTAACCACCTCCTTCATCATGAGGTTTATTCCCCTTTGAGGGTCAACTTTGGGTTAATGATCTTTCGCCATAAAAATGCTATGCATACATAAGAAATGGCTTATTCCTTTGATATCAGTAATGATCCACCCAAAGGCTTTTCTTAAAGGTGTTCAACTTTCTCATCTTCTTTGTCTCTTGTAATTCACTGAACTCAGTAGAAATTATGACTGATAAAGTAGAGGATTCTCCCAAAATGACATACTTAAGGTGCTTGGTAAGATTTTTCAGTTTTAACTCTAGAGCTTCTTTTATGTACGACACTAGAAGCTTAATGTTGGTGGTAGTTTCTAAGAGCTCATATATATCCTTAAAGATTTTAAAGTTTACCCGTAAGAAAAAAGCAATTTTTTTCTTAGAACTCTCACTATGATCCTCTACCATAATTTGCTATACTGGGACCAACTCTTTTGATTCAAAAAAATAGGCTACTAACCAATCCCTCCACCATATTTATCACATGTCAATGATCATTACTACAGTCTTGAGGAAACTTTATTATTGATTTCAAAACATCAAAAGTAACCTCATAATCTTTAACTCTTCCTATACGTTCCCCTTTATGTAGATCAATTATAGCTCTTCTTGTGGCTAAAAAGGGTTAAGAACTAAATAAATGAAAGAAATTGCTCTTATATATATATATATATATATATATATATANTAGCGAATTGCACAACCACCAATAGTAAACATGTATCATGTAAGTGATCTCTTTCTATAAAGTCTCCAGAAAAATTTGAATCAACTGAGCCAATGACTTTATTTATCGTCCTCCTGAACTGCAAATAAACTTCTTCTGTTCCACATAGATACTAATCCTCCGAACTGTATTCTAATGATCTTTACCTTGATTACTCATATCTATTAACTACATTAACTGTGTATGATAAATTTTAACGAGAATATACCATAATATACATGAGAAATACCATTGCTCTAAAATTATGGAACTCAGGGCATATATTCAATCTTATCATCATATTATGAACACAAAGCTGATGAACGTCAGAAATGTGCAACAAATAGAGTATTAACAGGTGTGGCACTTTACATATTAAATCTATTCAATACTTTTTCAATGTACCATTTCAAACTTAGAAATAATTTACCTTCATTTCTATCTCTCTGAATCTCTATGCCAAGTATCTTGTTTGTAGCTTCCAAAATTTTCATTTCAAATTCACTATTAGGTTGAGCTTTTAACATCTATCAATATATCATCGACAAGTGCAAGTAGATAAAGGATCGATTATTATTTTTCATTAAGTGAACAAATTTATCAGAAGTACTTTAATATAACTTATGAACTAACATAAAAGGGTCAAACTTCTTATACCACTGCCCAGGAGATTATTTCAAATCGTAAAGAGGTTTCTTCAACAGGCAAAAGTGGTCTTTTTTTTTTATAACCACAAAACCCTAAGGAGGGTGCATATAGATGTCTTATTCAAGTTTTCCATGCAAAAAAATAGTCTTCAAATCTAACAATTCAACCTTAAGATCATACATAGCCACAATACCAAGTAAAACTTGAGTTGAGCTATGTTTGACAACAGGAAATAATACAACTGTAAAGTCTACACCTAGAATTTGACTGAATCCCTTTACAAGAATTCTGACATTATATCAGGTATGTTCAACTCCAGGTGTACCATCCTTCTTCTTAAACACCCATTTTCCCTCGAACAACTTTCTTACCTTTAGATAATTTTATCAAATCTCAATTTCTATTTTTAAGTAGAGATTCGGGCTCCGTTTGGAGCCGCTTTTTAGGAGCGGCGTGGCCCCAAACCGTAAATTTTTCTCGTTTGGCTCCCAGCTTCGCGACCGAAGGAAGCTGAAGCGGGCGGAAAGCTGGCCGCGGAATCGACCCTGCGGCCCAGCTTTCTCTTCTCGCATTCGTGGATAACGTTCGATAATACCCCTGCCCTCTTCCGCCTTTCGGTACGAGCAGATCGCAGCATCCAGAGCCGAATCCCCTTCCTTGCCTTCGAAGCCCTCCCTCCCACGTGCAAGCTATGATCCTCCCCGACGCAACAGAGCCAAAAGCCCCTTCCCTCTGTTGTCCCAATTTTGTTTGACGAAGATAACAGACATCGAGGGTTCCTTTTTTTACCGCTGTTTGATCTTCGTCATATTCTCAACCCTTCTCTGCCTGAAAATCCCGCTCAGGACGCTGCTACCCCATCTCCCATCAGCGAAACATCTCCATCCTCGATATGAAGCTGCCAACACTGCAAAATCTCTCAAAGCCCTAACATCATGGATGGGCATAGAGCCATAGGTTTGATGAGTTTCTTTCTTTGTGTGCCCTTCTTTTATGGTGATTTCGTAAGTTATCTATAAAACTTTTAAAAATAAGAGAGCATTGTTGCCATGAGACATTAGTTATGTTTGCGAGGCAAATATTTTTCTATTGCTAAGTTAGAGTTTGTGGCATAACATTATGAGAATTCTATAGTTCTAATTTGCAGCTATAATCGTATCTTTAATTGAAATTTTTTCTGTGGAATCATTGCTATTTTTTTTTTCCAGTTTGATGCTTTTTGGTTTATCTTGTTTCTGAAGTCCTCACAAGAGCTATTTGTATAATAGTATTTCTATACATATTGGTTCTTAACGAATTTGTTTTTCCCGTTTTACTTGTTTTTTAATCTTTATTTTTTATGCAATTGACTCTCTGTTATGGTAAAAAAAATTATATGAATGCTAATTGTGGGTTGTAGAAAGGTGAAATGAAAATTTTAGATGTAGAAACGGAAATTCACAATTCTTATTCGACAGGACATGCTTCTTATTGCTGCTCCAGGAATTATTTATGTGTAGCTAATGTGCTGTATCTTTGGGAGCTATGCAAATATTCATAAAACTTCAAAGTTTATGTGTTAGATATGTAAATACATAAGATGTTGAGGGTCCACTAAGTGTTGCATATGGGTCTTTTTTTTCAGTTTATGTGTTAGATATGTAAATACAAAGTTCTTATTCATAAACTGNGGGAAGGTAATTTTGAAAGAATATAATCAAGAAGTCATATTTTATGTATTAAAATCACCAAAGCTTTTTGAAGACTCTAGGATTGATTGAAACCAAAAAGTAGAAGTGGTGGCACAGGTAGTACAAAGCCAATCTTTTGGAACAAATGAAGTGACCCTTGAAGAGCAAACAATAATGGATGAATTTTTGGATAATTTGATTAATGATGATTTTTCTCTTCCCATAGAAGAAGTCATCTAGTAGACTAAGACCTGTTAAGAGAACCTTTAGTCTACCCCTTTTAAGCACTAATGATTATTTGAATGGAAATGAGAGGTTACTGTAAAACTTCAACTTGCGGATAAGATAGGATTGATATGTGTGGAAAGATACTGAAGAAATAACATTATTTAAGGATGTAGGAGAGGATCCAGGATAACCTGAATTTAAGATGATTGATCAAGAATTACTGAATTGGTAATTTGATCCTAGTGACCCAGTGTATGAAAGATTCAGAGACTTGATTGGTTAAGGATGTGAAACTAAGCACTCTCTTGGGAGGCAACCTAAAAATTACCCTATTATTTGCTTTATTTTGAGAATTTTTTAATTTCCATTTTAGAATTTCTGTCTATTTTGAGTGTTTTTTTATTGTAAGTTCATCAATGTCGATGTCTAGTCCCTCAAAAAAGGTTATAGCTTACAAGGAAGGGACACAAGTTTTTCTTATCGACTAAGTCAGGGTTACCATGACCACGCTAGTTTTGGCATGTATGGTCCATAATTCTAGAAATGTCATAGAAAATACTGACATAACCATGAAAAAACTGGGCATGACCACGTCACCATACATTTAATGTCTAGAACCCTCATTTTCATCACACTTCCTCTACTCTCTTAGCTTGAGCACCCTCTCCATGACCTTTTACCACCATTGCTCACCGGAGAAAGGTTTCACTCACCACATCCAGCCTTAATCATGTATATCGGGCTATGATCCTTAGGTTTGGGTAAGCTTTCCTTAACAGCTCCAATTCTTCTCCATTCTTTCTGTAGATCTACACATTGTTCACTCACATTTTTGTGTTTTCTTGCTGACATGATTTTTCCATTGATTTTGAGTGATTCTTACTAAAAATCCTTTGTTTTGTGCCAACACATATCAATAACTTTCATCATCCATTCTTAAACCAAAATTTGCTTTGATTATGGAACTAAAAACAAAAGGAAAATGGGGATCTAGCTTTGATAGGACTATATTTGTATGTCATGCCACCGATATAGAAGAACATTCTGATCTAAAAAATGCTAATTTTGGAGTAGGTTTTTCATTTGACCGAGAAGAGGATTGTTGTAGAGAACAATAGGTGAGGGTGGAAGAGTTTGTGTTATCTTGTCGGCTCCACTATTGTCCCACTCATCCTTGAGTACTATGTGAATGCAAAAGAATCTTTGGACAGTTGACCTACGTGTGAGGAAAACTTGTTCCCTTTAACCTACCTACCATAAATAGCTTCTATGGTCTCTCTACATGCTCAGGTGTGACTTATAGCTTTTTCCCCTCCTAATTGTGAGAAGATTATCTCCTTATTGATTGTTGGCACAAGTCAATGAAAGTATTGTATTGGAGAGGAGGGGGAGACTCTTGTAAATTTTCCTTTGCCTTATTTGAGGCCCATCTCCCAATATTGGCATACTTCATTGTTGCTCGTCTACTCTTACCAATAGTTTCACTGTTGTTACTAGAGATAAAGTTATTCTAAATTTTTGTATCCAAACAGGTATGTCTATAGACATAGGGACCATTTTTCACCAGTACATCATGCACATTCTCAGTGGCTTGACCATTGTAGCTTTAGGATACACCTGCATTATTTCTGCCCTTTAACATAAAGAGGGGGTTGTTGGAGGGAGTGGTGATGAGACAATTGCACCTCAAAATGAGATCATCATGATCACCTTTCTTCTATTATCTTTAGTTAGGGTTCATATAGTGAGAGTAGAGAAAGATCTTTGAGGAATCATGAGGCATCATGTCTGGATCCTTCAAACACCAAAGTGAAGAGGCGGTTGAGGATATGTCTTCATGATTCACGACATACACATGCAAGCCGAACATTATACAAAAAAGCACCAGTGATCATATGAATACTTACATCATTGCTCTCAAGAGGTGTAGATATCTCTACCGTTTGTGACAATCCCAAATGTGCCACCATTTTAGCTTTAAGTTCGGAAGAGGATGACATGGAGGAAACCAATAGTGATTACATGAATTTAGAATTATTGTGTGCTTGCACCTCATAAAAACACCAACATCATTGCTTTTTTAATTTACTTCCACTTCATACTATTCTTGTGTTGGAAATAAGCAAGTTTGGGGGAGGAAAATATACATATTTACAAACCTGAATGTTGTTTACGTAACTCAGTAAGGGATTCAATAGCTAGAAGTTTGCTCTTGCTATGAGGCTAATTTATTCAAGCTACTTATCCAATGTATTTAAAAAAGGATAAATGTAAGGAAAGATTGACCTTAATGATTTAATAATAAGATTTTGGAACTTGGGAAACTTTGAACTTTACTTAAAGAAATTTATTTATTATTAAAAAAATGTAATTTAAAATATTAAGAATCAAACTAAAGATGTCTTTTAAGACTTTCTTAGTTCATTTTAACCAATTTAATGTAACCTTAGTTTTTAACTTGAAAGACAATCTAAAGGTGTATACATTACATTATCATTTTTAAGATTTATTGCTTAAGGAACACTGCCCTTCATGACTTTTAAAATTTGAAAAGAGAAATCTTCCCAACAAGATATATTAATTTTCAATAGAAAAAGTAAAATAAAATAAAATGAAAATAAAAGAAGAAAAATTCAAAAAGTTAAAGGTCCTGAGAAGATTAAAGGAAAAAAGGAAATAAGTAGGGTGTTTAGTGGAATATGAGTAATAAAGTTTTTCAATATTCTTTAATGAAACCCCTTAAGGTTATCTTTAAAGAATAAAAGTCATTTCCTAAAGTTTAAAGTTATACTGAATAAATGGAAATTCCTAAAGTCCATAAAATTCATGAGCTTGTTAAAGTTATGCATGATAAATCAGTAAAAGTACTGGGTGAAGCTTATGATATTTCCTTAGTGTCTAATGTTGGCTCATCTTCTAAGATTGTTCCTACATAGACTAAAACTCAATGAAGGAATATGAATGGAAGAATTTGTAAGAAATATCTCCATGCCAATCGAGAAAGGATGTTAATTGAGGAAGATACCAATGAGATTGAAGCTGGCTTGTTGACATGCATCATTTTACATGATTTTTCAGGCATTTTATCCTTAATTTTTCTTATTTTGCTTTTACTTTTCAAAGATTTAAATGTGAAAAGAGCTTTTGCTGATGTTTTGTAGGTTACAAGTATAAGATACATGAAACTTAGAATGAGAAAAAACTAACTTAAAAGAGACCTAAAGTAACGTGACTACTTCAGGACATAACATGAACATTCCATTGTATCAATACCAGCAATATGATCATGCCTGACTCTAGTGTGACCACGTCTAGATTACATATAGACAGTGTGACCACAACAGGATTGGGCATGACCACCCAGCTTGATTTAGAAGCCCAACAACCCCATGCCAGTTTTCGGCATGACCATGTCAGCGAAGTGAGAAATCATTTCGGAAAAAAATTTCTCTTGCCAAATTCATGGATTCAAATATAAGAATGTTTCTTAGAGCTTCCTAGAGGAGGAGAGAGAGAATTGGGACAGTTGGAGGAAAAGAAAGTGATGTCTTGCTTAAAGATTCTTCTACTCTTATGTTTTCCTCTTTTCTTTTTGGTTGAAACACTTAAGGGATGAGTTTCCATTTTGTATTCTTGTGAGTCTGGAGAGAGTCTTTTGTATGAAAGAGATGGGTGTTGCTTTTGTAGAGAGGATAAACGACTACTGTAAGTCTTACACTCTGTTATATCTTGTAATGAATGTCTGCACGAATTTCTTGTTTGTGATTTTCTTCATAATGCCCAACTAAACTCTTTTTGTGTCTCTGTGATGAATGGGTAGTCATTTTTATCATTATTTTTTAAGATATTTTTACTATAGTGTGTTTCATGCTTTCATGGACTAAGTTGTTCGTTAATCTCCAAATTTTATTTACTCCTAGTCTGGCCAACTAGAATGTTAAAATATTTTATAAAGCTATGATATCTAACCATTATGTAGTGGAAACAAAAAGGTTAACCACAGAATCCCGACAGTATACACATATTCTAGTAGGATTCTGCAACCCTTTCTAGACATGGGGATTGAGGGAGTCTCAACTTCATGGAGTCTAGTCTACTTTTGACCTCATAAGCATAGCAAAAACTTATTTTTCTTGGTTGACAACAATCACATAGGAAAATATTTGGGAGTGTTATGATCCACCACGATCCTTAAATCACAGAGGAATGAGCCTCATCACTACTGAAGAACTTATAAGAATTTCCGCACTTTTTTGTTTTCTACTATTTGCAATTAGATATGGTTTTCTTAGAATTTAAGCACTTAAACCTCCTTTATAATCATGCCCAACTAGGTTTATAAGATTATTAAACTAGATATTTTTTGTAGGAATAATTCTTAAATAATTTCTAGTGGGGTCAATACACAGACTCTTAAATCTCATATTACATTACACTTATAATTACGTTGTATGACCAAAGTACTTTGCAATAAGTTTTAGAATGCCAAAATTTTTTTTGAAACCTCCCCTCTCCTAGATGGAAGTAAGTTTCACACACTTTTTGTTGCCCAAGATAAGGAAAAGTTGCTTGAGATAGCTGACTCATCTCCATCTCCTATTAAATTAAAACCCCTTGAAAAATGAAATAAAGGTTTCTGTTGTTTTGGATTGTATCAAGTACACAAAAAAAGTTGTAGAGAAGAAGAAATGTATTATGGTTAAAGTTAAAAAATTTCTCAAGCATATGATTCCTAAAAAAGAAGTTAAAGAGATTCTGGAATATCATAAGCCTTTGAGGAAAGAACATAAATGTTCAAGGAGCTTGGTAACATATATCAATAAAAGTACGACCTTTTATTCCTTGATATTTTCATAGAAATTGGAAAATAAGACATTGATCCTGATATTTTTTATATGCAAGGATTTATAAAGTTGATACCACTACTTGAAGTTTTTAATCCCCAGTAATGACACCAAAAACTTGATCCCAAACTTGATTCCAAGAAAAGAAAGATTTCAATTATATTTATAGGGATTCTACGCAAGTTTATGCATTGTTATCAAGTAATATAGAGCTTTTTGATTAAGTCTTGAATATTGATCCCAAGGAGGTCAAGGTTAATCACGGCGGCATTCAAGAGAAGTTCTAGTCTAGAATAACACGCCCTAGCTTGGAAGGTCAATAATGGTTTGATTTTGATTATATCCTACAATTATCACTACAATACTACTTCTAATTCTAAACTAAAGTACTTAGTAAAAATTAGAAAGTGGGATTTATTATATTAAAAGTACTTTTCCTCATGCAATGAAATTAGCGACATCTGTAAAATTAAAACAAGTAGTGAGAGAGATTGTGACAAATAGGAGCACTTATATTCTTTACCCTTACTAGAGATGCTATAAAGAATATTGGTTCATCTAAAGTTTGAATAGTTCTGAAGACGGGCTAGGCAGTAAAGATATTAGCTCTCACTCTAGAGTTCCCTCTTATCCTCCACGTGGAGGCTAACATCTGGCATCAAAACCTAAAACAATAAACCAAATTAGGTGGCTTTAGCCTATCACTCTAAAGTCCTCTAATTCTACACTCATTAAATATTATTTCTCTATTTATTTGCACTCAACCATATGGACTACATTCTCATCCATACAATCTCATGTGATTCTATCACAGTTGATTGAGACAACACCATCCCAGATGTTACATGTTCTCACAAAAAATTTTAACATGCAAGTTGACCAAGTTTACATGTAAATGAAGAACAAAGTAAAATCATCACAATATATTCTCACTCTACACAATTCTATATCATATACATGCATACTAATTCATTACAAGTGGGAAGAGTAAAGAAAACTGCTCTCTACACATAGAGAAACAACAAGAACTTTTCATTGAACAAGACATTGAAACCATACAAACAAAGTACTAAATTCAAATCAAAATATAATGAACATACTTATCTCTGATAGAAATCAAACTCTCCTTGTATAGCAAAAGCAATCTCCTTACAATCCTCTCCAAGAACAAAGTGAAAAGAAAAGAAGAAATCTCTCACTCTCTCTCTCTTTCTCTCTCACCTTGTCACCCACTTGGGGCTGACGCCTAAGCCTTATTATTCTACTCCAAGCCTTCTTATCCTCTTTCAATTAATTCAAGTGTCCAAGAGATATTTTAAAAACATTTCCAAGCCTTTTTTTTTTATAATTTCCTAAGAGATGCTTAAGTGTCTCTTCAAAAATGTCCAGATTCAATGAATCTTCCAAAGGGTGCCTAAAGTGTCTCTTAAAAACTCCATATAATCACTCCAAATTCTTCTATAAATTCCATTCAATGAATTCCCCAAGAGATGCACGAAACACCACTTTAAAAATCATCCAAATTTGATGTATATTCTAGAAGTTATGTTGAAAACCGTCTTTGGCGCCTAAGCATCATTTTTGGGCACTCAAGCATTCCCCTCTTTATCTCATGGAGCCTAAGCCCCATATTTGGGCACTTAAGTGTCGAGCATAGGCACTTAAGTGTTTGGTTTAGGTCCCCTTGGCTCCGGTGTGCCCCGATTCGACCCGATTTGCTCTGGTTTGCTCCGTATTGGTCCATTTTTGTTCCTTTTGCTCCAATTACTCCAAATTCTTTAATTTGATGTACCTACAACCAAAAAAAACAAGAAAAAATACCTTTAAAGTGTAATATCATCATAAAATATAGCATGAAAAATAATACCTTTTTAGGTGTATCAGACATCTGTCACATGATGCTCCTCCATACATTCCAAAATCTTCCCAATAAATTTCCAGTACTGAAAATGAGAATTAGACCACATTGGTGATAAGATTATCTCATAAAATGGGAGTACCACATCCTCCTACAGAGGTAGATACGTTGGAATACCCCTTCTCCACCTACCTTGCCTATTTAAGGAAGGTGGTACAACTTCAAGAAACTGAGGATCTTAAACATAAAGTCATTAAGAAGAAAGTTGATGTAATTGATATCAATTCAAAATCCACATATATCCATGTCAACCCTAAAAATATTAGGGGTAGACCCATTGAAGAGGATTAAAAAAAATTATATCCTGATATGAAGCAATTGAAAGAAGAGGATGAGAAGCCTAAAACCTTAGAAGAAACATCCAGCATCATGATGGTTGAAACCAGTTCCTCTCTAAGTGAGAGACAGAAAGTGAATGTGGAATTACAAAAAGTATTTGTTGAAGAATGTGTCATGCTAAAAAAATAGCTTTTAAATTAACTGAGATAAAGAGCTGAAGTAACTAAAAGATGGAAGAAATCATGAATGTTATCCCATCAAAACATAAAAAAGTGTTATCACAACATCAAGATGTGGAAGTTGAGGAGGGTCCATAGCCCAATACAATTCAACTTATATCAGATGAGTTGAATCAATGTGATAAACACATTAAAAAATGTAAAAGAAGATAGAAGAAATCTTAATTTTAATACCTCCTACCTGAAAGAAAAATCTCTGGTAGATGTTCATATCGAGATAGAGGAACCTAAAACTATTCATGTTCTTAGTACTCCCAAGATAAGAAAAGTTGAACAGTAGACTTCTAAGAAATGATTAGAAACATCATTGTCATCCAATAAAGAGTTAAAATTCATGATTGAACAACAACTTTAGCTCTGGCTAAGGGTGACAAGATGGTGCCGAAAGGATGATATTATCCCAAAGAACTTGATATGGTGTAATATCCTAAAGGATTTGTGTCACTCAATTTCAAATCTTTGATGGAATTGGAAACCTTGAACAACACTTGGAAACTATTGAAGCAATTGTTGTAACATCAGACGAAGTGATGTCTTAGTGTTATGAAGATTTTTTCACAATTTATCTGGAATAACATTTGATTGGTACAAAAATTTACCTAATGTATTAGTTAAAACATTTGCTGAATTAAAGGATTTGTTTATCAAAACGTTTACTAAAGCTCAACACCATATCACTATAGGAGATTTCGTTGTTAAGAAGTGGAGACTAGATGAAACATTAGTTGACTACATTTTGAGATGGAGAAACTAAACTTTGAATTATGAACCTCAGCTGTAAGAGCAACACGCTATAAAATTCCTACAAAAGAACATCCATGTATTGATTGCTTTCATGTTTAAAGGGTTGACTACTAAAAAATTTGAGAAGTTGATTAGCAAGGTAGCTAACCTCCAGGAAGAAACCAAAAGACTATTATTTAAAGAAAAAGTAGAAACCCTAGAAAGCTTTTGAAAAGGAAAAAACTAGGAATGTGTCCATTATTGATAAAGTCAAACATCTTATGATGAAATAATCGGAAAGCCTTAAATAATAACAGTGGCAATAACCACAACAATAGTATTATTAGCAGCAGCACAACAACAACCACCCAGTAGATCTGAGGAAAAAAGAATGACTAAAGAAGAATTTGAGGAATTAAAGAACCACTTGTATTCCTTCAAGATGAAGCTATCAAAAATATGTTCAAATGTTTTTTTCCAAAATTCAAACTTTAAGCTCTCTGAACCTACTAAACCTAGAAAATTAGGGAGAGACAAAGAACCTAACTACTGTCTGTTTTATAGGAAGCTCGACCATACCATTGTAGAGTGTTTTACATTAAAAATTTGGTTGAAAAAGAATCACAAAGTGGAAGCATAATCATCCCTAGGTAATACTTGAGAGAGCCTGAAGAATGTTCTATTAGTGTTGTCTCTAGAGATGACATGCAACCATTTGATCTCTATATTAAGATGAAGGGTTGTACTACTGTACTATCCAAGAATTCTCAAAAAAATTATTAAACAATCTCAGAAGCTACCTACACAAGAGAGAAAAGGAACTCAAAATGAAGATAAATTAGATTATTTTGTTGTTTCCAATAAGAAGGAAGTTAAACCAAAATTCAAGCCTGTAATAAAGCACATTGAGCCAAAAAGGAAAACCAAAGAGAAAAGTATGTGTAAAGGAGTGATTAATACTGTAGAGAGTAATTTTGTTGGGTTTATTATTTTGGACAATAGTCTTACCATTCTTGTGTCACTCACTTTTTACGACTTTTTCATTCTACATGAAACTATAAATGATGAGCTGTGGTTATGGGTATATTCTATCTTTATTTGCCAAATTTCATTGGATGATTTAGACAATAATAGCAGCAATAATTCTATTAATCTTGATGAAAATAGTTCTGAAATCATAAGATAATTTATTGAATCAATTTATAATGATAATCATCGGTCTATATTTGATCATTTCAAAGGTCATTCAAGATATTAAGATGTTTGAAGATTCAGAGCTAGTGATCAATCAGATTGTTGGGACTTACAAAATCTTCAAACCCCTACTCTATCAGTATTATAAGTATATGATGAGTGTACTTGAATAGATTTCAAATTTCATTTTCTACCAAATATCCCGTGGTACCAATATCATTCAAATGCTTTGGCAAATTTGACTAAAGAGATAATATGCTTCAAAAAGGAATTAATTTAGATTGAAATACGAGATTATCGGGTCCTCTCTCCAATTGATATGGAAAACATTAATTTACATAAAAGAACAAAAAATTATTATCACAGTTGAAGAATTAGTTGATTGGAGACAACCATTCATGGATTATCTACAAGAGTAAAATTACATGAAGATAAATTATTAGCTCATCAAATAAAGTCTTGAGATCTATCTTACACTCTATTTAATAACAAATTATATCAAAGATCTTTCAGTCATATATGGCTGTGTTGCTTGGAGAAGAACGAAGCCTAGAAGATTGTTAAAGAAATAAATTCACTATTATATGGAGCTTATCAATCTAGTCCTAAAATGAATGAGAAAAAAATCAAGAGAATGGGATATTAATGACCATCCATAATTAGTGATTACATGGAAACTACATAGTGATGTCCCCAGCGTCAAGTGCACGATATAGTTTTGTATCATCTGATGAATGTAGTACAAACTACAATTGCTTCGTGGCCTTCCAAATTTTGGGGCACAGACATCATGGGATCTAATGATCTTCTTTCATCAAATGGGCATAAATTTATACTGGCAGTGACTAATTATTTCTTGAAATGGGCCAAAGCCATTCCCTTGAGAATTTTGAAAGCTCACCATGTACTGCACCTTTTCAGAAATCATATTATATACTTCTTTAGTATTTTCTATCGGGTGATATCAAATAATGGTCATGCTTTTTGTAGCACTAAATTGCACAACTTTATAAAAAGTCTTAATCTTAACAAGAGCTACTCCATCATATATTATCATAGAGCAAATGGATTGGCAAAAGCTTTCAACAAAACCTTAATATAAATCTTGAAGAATATGCTTGAAAGTAACAAACGTCAGTGGCATGACACTTGGTGGAAGTTCTATGGGCTTGTCAAACCAGATATTAAACCTAACTCAATCCACTCTTTTTGCCTTAGTTTATGGGTCCGAGGTCGTACTCTTTGGAAGTATAAATACTTTCCCTACAGATGGCAACTAGTTAGGTAATTTTTCTATAATATAACATCAAGCTACAATTGGAAGAGCTAAAAGAATTAAATGAGACTTGTCTGACAACTCGGCAAAAACTTAAGGTATATCAAGCATAAATGGTTCAAGCTCATGATAAAATTAGTTTGACCCAGGACTATTTGAGTAGAAGAATTGGTCTCAGTCCTCAACTGACTAATCTTAGCTCACCAAAATGTTGATAATATGTTTTAACCAACATGGAAAGGTCCTTTTGTCATAAAGAAAGTTTACTAGAGAGGTTCTCATCAACTAATTGATTCTAAGGATGAACATCCAATGCTACCCATCAATGGGTATTACTTAAAGAAATATTATCAATAGTGATGTATTAAAAATTTCTAGTTAGTGAAATCTATTTTAGAATTCCAATTGGAAGTCATTGAACTATTAGAATTCCAATTTAAAGTCATAAATGAATTCCAATTTGCTCTGATTTAATTATGATTTCTAAAATTCCTAATTCAATTTTTTCCTTATTGAGGATTAAAGTTATTTCAAAACTTTTTCAAAATAAACAAGTTGTGATTTAGCTCTAGATGGACTTTATGTAGAAAATATCCACTTACAAATACATAGTCTTCTTTAAGGATAATTTTAAATTAGCAGTCGATCAAAGTTATTTTATAAACAACATTATTATCAAATTTGGTATGAGATTCAATGATTTAGAAATACTCTGCAATGATCCAAACATTATAATGCCTGATCCTGAAGAAGTCTAAGATAAAAAGCCCTTGATAGATTTTTATGTAAAAGAGGCAATAGTTTCTCTTATTTATACCGATCTTAGTAGAGTAATGATCTCAACTTTCTATATATAGAGATGTAAGATTTGATGTATGTGATTATATTTATAATATTTCAATATGAGATACTACACAAGTATACATATCGTTATCAAGTAATATAGAACTTTCTGATTAAGTCTCAAATATCAAACCCACAAGAAGGATTAGTTTTAGATAACAAAATACTTAATAATATATATTCTTACTCAAACATAAGATGCTATAATAGGAATCAAAGTTCGATTCTTTTAATAAATTTTTATAATTGAAAATAAAGTAAGCAACTGATTAACTTAACTAAAATACTTGCAAGATGAAGACAATATAAGTAAAAAAATCTTTTTCCTTATCATGAATCAGCGATAAACATCTTGTATCAAAACCTAAAACTATAAATCAAATTGAGGAAGTATGCTAAATGTGTTGTGCCAAATAGGAGAAATAATATTCTTTACCCTTACTAGAGATGCTATAAAGAATAATGATTAATCTATAGTTTTAATAGCCTTGAAGACCGGCTAGGTAGGGAAGATACTAGTTCTCACTCTAGAGTTCCCTCTTCTCCCTCCACCTGGGGACTAACATCTTGTATCAAAACCTAAAACTATAAATCAAATTGGGGGGGCTTTAGCATGTCACTCTAAAGCCCTCTAATTCTACACCCTTGAAAATATATTTCTCTATTTATTTGCACTCAACCCCATGAACTACATTCTCATTCATGAAATCAATATAAGATTCCAACCATTTGTTGACTGAGATAATACCATCTTGGATCTTACATGTTCTCACAACAAGTTTTAACATCTTAATTGGTCAAATCAAGAAGTAAATAAAGTGCAACGTTTTGAATCATCACAACTTCTTCCAACATTGAAGTCTAATACTTCACACAACTTCCTTTAAACATTTAATCACTTATCATTTTAAGAAAAAAAATAAAGAGAACTAATCAGAATCCATGGAGAAAACACAACCACACATGAGTTTAAAAGTAGAAATCATGCACACAAACAAGAAATCTAAATTAAAAACCATGTGTAGTCACAAAGATAAACACTTATCTCAAATTCTCTACACTAAATATTTTGAAGTTCCTTTGAACTCTTTTCCTACTCTCACATTACAAACTATCATTAAAAATAAAATAAAATAAATTAAAGGTGGCCGGTTGCGGCAGCGGTTGTAAATTTTGGTGGTTGGATGCTCCCTCTCTTGGAAAATCTAAGTTTTTTCTTATAAAAATCCAATGGGTGCCTTGGTGTCTCTTGAAAAAGGTGTCTCCGTTCAATGAATCTTCTAGAAGTTGTCTCTTCAAAAGTCAATTGAATGAATTTTTGTGTCCATGGGCTATTTCCCACATTTTTATAAAGGGTTGCTTCAAACACCTCTTCAAAATTTTGCTTCAATTAATATTTCTTCAAGTAACAAACTTGGCGCTTAAGCGTGAAGTACATAGCGCTTAGGCGCGGATGCTTTGGCGCTTAGGCACCCCAGTTCATTTTTACTCCAAATTTGACCCTTTTTCACTCCTTTTATCATTTTTCATACATTTGATTGTACCTACAAGAAAAACACACAAATATGTTTCATTAAAGGGTAATATCTCAAAAATAGATTTAAAAATGTGTACCAAAACACTATATATTTTAGGTGTATTAAAATCCCCCAAACTTTAGATGTTACTTGTCCTCAAGTGACATTTCAATCTTTAAAAACCAACATAAGTAGATAATGCATATGAGTTTCTTTAGAAGTTGCTAAAATTTAGATTTAGAAATATAGTAGTCCAATTTAGAAAAAAATATTAGTAAATGAAACCAACTTAAAGTTTTGAAATTTTTAATGTTAAAAAATATGAAAATATGAGTTCTTATCTAATTCAGAAATATTATAGATTTTCCAAATATAGAATTTAGCCCTTTTATTATTGCCACTTAATTTTTTATTAAGAATAATTTTACTTACCATATTATATTTTTACGCTTAAGTGTTTCCAAAATCTTATATTTTGAAAGATCAAATGTGAAACCAATTTTTGATTAAGCACTAATTCTCAAGCTTCTGCTCCCTTTCTTTTCTTTTCTTTTTCTTCCTTTTTTTCTTTTTTTTTCTTTTTATTTTTCTTTTCTTGTTTCTTTCTTTTTTTTTTCCTTTGCTTTTTCAGGCAAGGATTACTATATCCGGATTGGCCTTTTAATGGTTTTGAATTCCACTTCTCCTTTTCTAAAGCAAAGCCCTGATATAAATATTTTACTTATAAATATAATAATAGTTTTGAAAATTATTTTTAATAAAAGAAATTTAAGTATTAAAAAATAAAAATCTAAAATTTAAAATTTTTCAAAAATACATTTTTTCTTACTAAGGATAGCCACACTATATTTAGTATTTTCTACACTAAAAATTTTTAACTTTAAGTTTTTCCTCATTACTATAAATTTTAATTAAATTTTTTTACTCATTTCTAAAATAAAAATTTTACTTCCCTAATATAACTTCATATACATAATCATTTTTCATGTAACAATTGAGAACAAATAAACTTTTAAGTTTCTTTAAAATTTTTCATACCCCCCAAATTTAAATTTTTAACAAAAATAAAACATTTAGCATCATATATAAAAGAAGGAATGAAAACTAACTATAACATGCTTGCAGAAATTTTCATATCCTAAATATGCAAGTACAAAAATTAAAAACAAGAGTAGAAAATTAAATTAATCAAAATTTTTAATTCTACTTAATATAAAGAGATTCGTTAGACTTCTATGCAGTGGAGTATAATTGAAAAGCAAATAAACACACTAGCAAACAAACACAATTGCAACATAAAGAAAAATAACTGGTAGTAAATTGAAAAAAAATTTTAACATGCTGCTCTTAAGTAAAAAGTTAGTTAAATTTTAAACTTTTCCAAGATTTTGAATCAAGTTCAACAAACACTAACTAAATACACCAAACAACAATTAACATAATTACTACCACACAAACATACTAACTACACAAAAGTACAAATACATCATAGAAATGTCTATAAAACACAACAACTAAAACTAACAATTTCAACAGTTTCAATTGAAAACAATAAGTACAAAATTCCTGCACAATCCACAATACATAAACAAAAAATAGCATAAAACAGAAAACATAACTACAAATCCTACTAAGCATCATCTTTGTCACCACTATCATCACTACGCCAAGCTGTTGTAGACTCATTTGGTGGATATCTAGGGTACTGAAGAAATACTACATCTCGGTTACCTCTATTGAGATGCTCCATAGCTGTGTCGTATTCCTCCTCATAATTACTTCTTCTTCTCATATACCCATCCATATTCTCAACAAAATGCTCTAAATTTGCCACTTTTTCATTGACATAAATAACATTATTCAATATTCTTTCTATAAGCTGTGATTGAGTATCAGAATCAGAATTCTAACCCCGTGATGTAGAAGCATGTGAAGTAGAGACAGCAGAACTACTGGAGAATCCACCCTTCCAACCAAAAAAAAATGATGTGAATAAGTCTTCACATTCACACTGGTGATGGGCTTCAGTGGCTGTAAGATCTCCTCCTAGCTATCATATATAACATCAGCTTGCTTACATAATGAAAAGATCAAGGATGCAAATCCCAAACCTATGGTAGTAGCAGCAATGGAAGAACTAGTAATAACTCCATAAATCAATCCTCCAATATCAATCAGCTTGGACTGCTAAATAAACTAGTTCAATGTTGCTCTCTCTTGAGTCACTTCACTCAGATGACTTGTAGGTAGCAGACGAGTAGAGATAAAATAGTTCCATGCCTTTGCATAGTCATCCACCTTTGAGGCAGAAAAATTTACTCTTCTTTCATTTGTAATCTTCCATAATCCTCTCTCATCAGTTAAAGATGATATGATCTCGTCTAACTCCTCCTCAGTAAGATTATGGTTTGCATAAAAACACAAAGTACTAGGAGGCAAATGGTAAAACTGATTAACTACCTCAAGAGAAAATGGTATTGTATTCCCCCGTACTATGACTCCTTCCTCATCAACCTCTGAGTGATTCGCATAGAACTCTCATACTACAGAGATCACAGAGACAACAAAAAACTAACAGAACTGCTCCCATTAGTGGCTAACAATTAATTCTTCAACAGCTCCTCCCAGACTTTTGAAACATTGCTAAGGAATAAGTTTCCTTGTATGCAAAGCATCATAATTGTACCTGTCCTGAGCTCTCAAACTAAAAAAAATACTTGAATCGAACGGAGCTTTTCCTTTGCTACTTTTTATTTTTGATGCCATTTTTTAAAAAAATTGTATAAAATTCAAAATAAATTCCACAATTAACTGCAAATCATAAAACACAACTCCTAAAAGCTTAAACTAACAAATATATGCATTTTCCATCAATTGTTTTCTAAATTTTCATCATGAATAGTGATTTTCAGGTAGCTCATGAATGTGTTCAAAATACATGGTGAAAATAGAAAATTTTTGCATAGAAGTGAAGCTCTTACCTCAAGAAGATCAAATATAATGAATTTCGCTTAAATCCACCAAGAAATCCTCACTTAGCTCTCTAAATCGCAAAAATACCGAGGAAGAAGGTGAAGTGGAGTGTTTTAATGGCGAGTTTCGGACCAAAAATTCATTTAAACCCATTCACAAACCAATTTTTGTGAACCGGTGTTTATGAGTGAATGGTTCGGTGCTTAGGCACCCGTCTATCAGTTTAATCAACGCTTAAGAGCGGGATTTGGCGCTTAGGCACCAATGCACAAATTTTAATTTTGTTCATTTAAGAGAAATACACTCCTAGCTAAAGTCAACCAACCCTCTATGGTCTAAAAATATTCTATATACTATTCTCTTCCCTCTCACTTTCTTCTAACTTAAGATTCACCAATTTAAGCTAATTCGATTCAATACTAAATAACACAAAATTTTTCACAAACAAAACACTTATATTCAATCACAAGCGATTACAAACACTTTTGAATACAGAAATTCTCAATCCAAATAGTACTGGATGAGAAAATTCCTAACACAGACTCTAAATAACTTAACATATAGAAACACTTTCAAACACACTTAACATTAACAAACAAACATTAAACACACAAACATTAAACATAAGCACTAAATCACGAACTTGATTCCATTCTCTAGTTGATTGAACAAATTTTGGCTTATCATTAGTCTCTCCTTTAGCATTTGCTATGTATATCTGAAAGAACGGATGATGATTAATAACTCTAGTTGAATCTTCTTCAATCCACTTGTTCTTCAGACACATAGCCTTATCTGCTTCTACTATAAGACTAGTATGGCTAAAATGCATCTTTAGTTGCAATCCCATATGATCCAGATGTGTGCTAACTTCCATCACTTATGCTTCAATTGAAGCCACATTAGCCTCAATTTTAGTGATCTTTTCTGCTATTTCTTTGATACTAGCAGCTAGAAAACTATTATACATCTCTTGCGCACTCTGACTAATAAACTTCTTTCTCAATGCTTCTTCCTTCTTCTTTAAATCCCTCTCCCAAGATGACATTTTTCCAAGACTCTCTCTTTTTCACTTAGAATTTAAGGGAGAAATCAAGGTGTGGTTAGATTTCTCCTCATACACCCTCTATTTATAAGCTTTAAACCCTTCCTAAAACTTTTAGGCACATCTTAAAACTGCTCTTACACGTTAAAGCCAACCAATTTACAGTTAGAACTTCTAGAAACCAAAATTTGCATATATATTTTTTTAACTATCTCGCTCATGGTTAATCAAAGAAATCTCTATTTCAAAATCTATTCTCTACTCCTTACACTTTAAATCAATAAATAGCATCTTGCTCTCCAGCTCAGCAATACGACCTTGAGCCTTTGCATATTCCAGCTTAGTGAGATGATCATTTGACATTCTTTGATCCCTAAAAAATGAAAGAAGATTGGTCATGTGAATAGAGCCTGGTAAGATTGCCTCAGTTGGGTTAGAAACCTCCTCTATGGCTGGACACATCTATTTAGCATCCTAAACATCATCAACAATAGAATCATCCATTCTATTTGGAGCCCCAATCATCGTCTTAGTCATCCTTAGCTCTCTCACATCCCGTTACATTGACACGTTTGAAAGAAAAAAATTATCTCTGAATGGACAATGTCATACTTAATTACCTTCGAAGGACAAACCGTCATTACTCTGGTCAGAAATTGTATCACCATATGTTATAATCCTTAAGGAAAATAATGTCCATCAGCACCAAATCATAAAAAATATGTTGCATATAAGGAAATTTACCATTGATTTTTCTTATATAATCATCATCTAAGCAATAAAAAAGATTTATAAACTCTAAATGGAAAAAGAATTATAGTTATGTGTCCATAGTTTTCTCACCAAAAGTGTTTTGATTAACCGTGACCACAACAAAATGTTGTATCAGCCCTTCTATAACACTAGATAGATGAACCTCCACTAGATCATTATAATTAAGGGGTAATTTCTCTAGAACTTTTCTTGTGAAACTATGCCTAAGAAATGTCACAAGGAACTATTTCCCTCTTCAAATAGATTCTTTTCTCCTTTGATGTTTTGGCTTTCTCTTGATGCTCCATTTCCAATTTCAACTAACAATCATCTTTTGCCTTTAAGAGCCTCCTATACAAAAGAGAGTGGGATCCTCATCTCTTCCAAAAAAAATCATTTTCCCTCAAAAGCAAATGTCATCCGATGAAATATACAAGGAAACACTGTCATTCCTACACAATCTTATTAAGAACATAAAAGGGAGTACAATCATTTAAATTTAAAAAACAATTCACAATTAATACCCTTTATGTACTCTAACTTAACTTTGTACTTTTTTCTTCAAGAAGTTCAAACATTAATGTATGAAGCAATACACTAAAATACAAAATGTGCTTGAAGTCATTTTCTCAAAATATAGTCATCCAAGCAAATAGAAACATAACACCCAGAAGAGCTCAAATGGCATGGTAAGAGAATCTGAATGAACTCTTTCCGCGGAAGAGCCAAAGCACCTAAGAAAAGAGTAAGTTCCAATCTTAAACATAAATACATAAACAACTCCCTGCATGAGAAGCAAAGAGTTCCCCAAGATGAATCTTAGTCCCAAATTTTATTGCTCATAGAGAAATTCAATCCTCATAGGACAACCTACTGATCCCTGAAGGATAAAATGATCCATTACCAAGATATGTCTTGTCCTCACCTCAATAGGCTTAAAGAGATAATAATATTATCATTCTCTTACTTTTTTAAAGCCAATTTGATCAAAGAGTTGAAAGAATCGAAGAACTAAATGTATACACAAATATGAGTATATAAAATTTTTCGCTTACTGAATCGAGCCCACCTACTATAATGACTAAATCAAGCCTAGCTACCGAAGTCACTGAATCACGACCGCCTGCAAAAGTATTTAGATTGATCTCACATGCTGAAGTAGTTGAACCTAACCCACTTACCAAAGTGTTTGAGTCGAGCTCATCTAACTAACTAGCTGAAACGAACCCGCCTGATAATCTGATTATATTCATTCCCTTCAAAGTGGTAGCCTATCCCACGTGTGTAAGAACATCTATCGAAAAAAATTATCATGATTAGTAAGCACATCTATCAATCTATTATTAAAGACATCGCTCGGCGCTTGAAACAGTCTTTTCATCCAAACACCAGGGATGGACGTAGCATCAGAAACACTTGATACATACATCATAGTCTTTTTATCAAGACATCAGAGAAAGGAGTTGTATTGTGCAAGATGTTCTATGATAACTATTTTATTATCTTCTCCCTTGTCTTTAAAAGGGCCCCTCCCCCAAAAAAAAAATCTTATAATTCATGGAAACTGTGTGGAGCACTCCTCTGGTTTATTGGAGATAAGAATATAATATGATTCCTATGGTTCCATCTCAAGACTCTCATCCATCTCTCTCTCTCTCTCTCTCTCTCTCTCTCTCTCTCTCTCTCTCTCTCTCTCNTCTCTCTCTCTCTCTCTCTCTCTCTCTCTCTCTCTCTCTCTACGATATAATATCTTTTACCTGTTTGTATACGCTCATGATTAATATGGGACCCTACGTCTCAACAACATTCAACACTCATCAATCAAACTTGAAGAGGCAAAGTTTCCAAGTACAAAGGGAGAGGAAAATTAATCTATGGGCAAGTGAAAACATCTTGTTAAGTAGCTAGGGAGAATGGAGTGCATGAGAGCCAGGATGGTAGAGAGAAAAATAAAGAGAGATGAAGCATTTAAGGTGGGTCTACATCTCGTCTTAAATAGGAGGCCTGCCCTTCCTTTAATGGCTGGCATTCGGATGAAGGCCATTTAATAACCTTATTTAGTGCCCACGCCTCCTCTTGCATGGAATTGTCATTAAAGGGAGGTTGAGCTAGCACTCTGGCCCTTTAATCATCTCTTCTTCCTATAATTCATTTCCCCTAAATTCTCCTTCCTCAACCCTCTCTCTTCCTCTCTTGCTTACTCATCCTTTCTCTATATATTGCTGAGAAGACGAGAGAAATATCTTAAAATGGTCGAGGAGCTTCTTCTACGAGCGAGGAGAGAGTTACCTCTACTGAAAGAGAAGAAGACCACAGCTGACACCACTCATAAGAGCTCGCCTCCTCCAAAAATCATGGATCATCCCGAGCTCTCGTTAGGCCCTTCCATGTTCTCCTTCACCGAAAGCTCCTCTTTTGAATCTGAAGCAAACAATGTTAGAAAGAGGAAGCTATCAAGCTGGGAACACACCAGCAATCAAACAAACATAGATCTCCAGCTCAATAATTCTCTTCCCTTGGATTGGGAGCAGTGCCTGGATCTTCAAGTAAGACTTCCTTCTGCCTCTTTCTGCTCTCATGGTTGCTTGTATAAATAAGCTTAATTCCTTTTTGGTTTCTCTCTGCAGACTGGTAGGATGTACTGTATAAATAGAAAAACTCAAAGGAAAAGCTGGGTGAAGCCAAAGGAGCAGAAGCTTGATTTAGATCTGAACATATCAAATCTTCCAACCTCAGAAGACAAGAAGCCTGGTTCTCTTACAATAAATGACACAAAACCGCCAAGTGGATCTGACAATGGAGGCGGCATGGTTGCCATTGTTTGNGTTACTCCAACTTAAGTTTGGATGATCTTCCATCCCAGATTATAATATAATTGACATACGGATTATTAGAACGATTGTTTATTGCATTTAAAGTCGCATAAGAATATTGAGATTCTATCATTTGTCTAAATGAGTTCTCCTCAAGAACAGGTGTTGTTTGAGAAAAAATCATTTCATATTGATCTATCTTATTTGATATAGCAGCTATTTGAGCAGCTAATGTAGATATTGCATCAAAATCATGAATACTAGCTACTCTTTTTAGATTTACCTTTTTTTAGGACCACTAAAAATTATTAGTAGCCATCTCTTTAATTAATGAATATGCTTCGTCGAATGGTTTTTAAATTAATGATCCACCAGCAGCAACATTAAATATAGATCTAAGGGATCCAACCAATTCATTATAAAAAGTTTGAATTATTAACCAATCTGGCAACGCATGGTGTGGACACTTCCTAAGGAGATCTTTAAATCTTTCTCAGGCTTCATAAATTGATTCCCCTTCAAACTAACAAAAAGATGTAATATCATTCGTAAGCTTAGCAGTTTTAGAAGGTGGGAAGTATTTAGAGAAAATTTTTTGCGATGAGTCTCCCCAAGTTCTGTAGATTTGAGTGCTAATGAGTTTAACCACATCTTAGCTTCATCCCTCAGTGAAAAAAAAAGTCTAAGTTTGACATCATCAATCGACACTCCATCATATTTAAATGTAGTACACAATTCTAGAAAACTAGCAAGGTGTAAATTTGGATCTCCATTTGGTGTTTCTCCAAACTGATTGTTTTGTACCATTTGGATAATAACATGTTTAAGCTCAAATGAGTTGGCACCAACATCATGGTTTTGTATATTCAATTGAATTTCATCTGTTGTAGGATTAGCATAATCACTTATAGGTCTCTGATGATGTTTATTCTCATTTCCAGCATTACTTGAGTTGCAAGACATTTTACTAGAATGATTTTTCTCTTTTTTTTGTTTTCGAATTTTTCTAACAACTCTTTCTAATTTAGAATTGTAAGGTACTAAGTTTCAAATCTTATACTATGCATAAACAAAATAAAACAAGTAATTAAATATAACCAATACACTTAAAAAAGAATATGTTCAAACTAAACTATAAATACTTCTTTTATTTTAAATAAAATAGCCAATATTTTATGTTACATCCCCGACAACGGCTCCAAAAACATGATGCAAAAATTAAGAAAATTTATATTAAATTAATAATAATGAGGGAATGTAACCCAAATAATAATGTAACTTTAATGAAAACAATTTATCTTTAAAACCTCATTTGAAGTCCCAATTCCCTTTTACATATAATGCAAGTATATATATCATTCAATTAATACAGGGCTCTAATGGAGTCCTAGATATTGATCCCACAGGGAAGCTGGAAATATATATAAGCTAGCTATTTTTATTCTATTATAAACTAAAAATAAAAATAAAGTAAATTACTAAGTTTGAAGTTAAACTACTTAAATGGAATGCTACTAAATATGCAGATGCACGATTATAACAAGTAAATTAAACTAGATGTTAAGCTTTCAAAAGTGAATTGCTAAAATAAAATAAAGGTTTTTTTTGACAAAAAGTTCAAGTATTAAAAAACATCCTTCCCCTTTGCAATAAAAATATGGCTTGTGAAGAAAATGAAATCATTTGAAAATATATTTAAAAATTGTTTTGTGCCAAATAGGAGCAATCCTATTCTTTACCATCTCTCGAGCGCTATAAAAAATATTGACTAATCTAGAGGTTGGTCCCTAATTTTGTGGTTAGGATAGAAAGATACTGGCTATCACTCCAGAGCTCCCACCACTCTCTCACCTTAGGGCTAACATGCTTGCATTAGTTTCCCATCAACTGAACCAAATTGGGAATTCTAATATGTCACCTTAAATCTTCCAATTCTACATCGAACGAAGTATATTTCCCAATTTATTTGCACCCAGTCTCATGGATGAAATACTCTCCGTTAAAATCAAATGTGGTTCTCCCTTTATTTTAGAACTCATATCTCCTATTCAGAACATATATTTCTCAACACATTTTAACAATTTAATTGGCCTGATTGAAAAGTAAATGAAGGTCGGAGTTTGAAATTAACGCAAATTATTGATATTTAAAAACATAGAAAACAAAATCAATTCTTCACAAAACCATTTCATCAAATTAGGGAGAGGAATAAAGATGACTACCCAGAATTCTTGAGAAGGATACAATAAAACACGAATTTCATATATAAAAATAAGTTTACAAACAAAAAAAAATAAAAAACACAACTTAACTCACAATCCTTCCCAAGCAAATTCCTAGAAGTTCTCTCCAAGCCTTTCCCTATTTACAATCACTCCCAAATCTCTCTTAGAAATGTAATGGAGAAGAAATCTCTCACCTTCCCTCTCCTCTTACAACCTTAGAAGAAAATCTCCTCTTCTCTCTCTAACTCACGCCAATTCTCCCTCTCTCTCTAACTTAAGCCAATTATCTCTCTCCCTCTTGTCACACTCTAGAAGTCCCCACTCCTTTTGGGCTACTTCCTCTCTAAAGAGTTTTAATTTCCTTGAAAAATTCAAATATCAAAACTTTAAATTTTAAAAGATGTGCCTCCTTGATCCAAAAGTCAAATCCCTTCAAATCAGAACCTTCCATATTGTTTAAATGCATTGAATCACTCCATGGGGTGCTTAGAACAAGTTTCCCTTTGAAAATTTGCAAAAAATTTGTCTTGAACCACCTTAATTTGAAAATGTCACGCATGGTGCATCATGCGCCAACACTCTGGATTTTGGCGCATCATGCATCAAACCCCAAAATTGGGTATTTTTGCTCCAAATTTTGCTCCTTTTACAATTTTTTTCTCCAATGCCTAAAAATGATATACCTACAATAAAAAACACAAAAATACCTTTCTTTAAATTGCAATATTACCAAAAATAGACATAAAAAGGGTACTTAAAACAGTATATTATTTTTTTGTACCACTGATCCATTCACAATAAAACCCAAAACTGATTTCACATTGATAGCTCCAACATCAATAGGTTTTCTGGTTTGAATACAATAGTTCAAAATGACACTCTCCTTAGTGACTTTACTAATTTTCATGGTAGGCAATAATTTCGGTGAGATGAAGAAGTGTCAGGTTTTTGAAACTGGATTTAAAAATGATGAAGGAAAACTTGCATTTCCATCATCTCTGGTCTCCCAATTAGCATATTAATCCGTAATGTAGCGGTAGAGTTCATTCATTTTCTCTCTTGTAGGGGTAATTTTAGTAAAATGGCAGATATGCACTTTTTCAATCATGAACATCTCATTTATTTTTGAAGGAGTGAATTGCACAAACCTACCTCGCGCATAAATCATTCCTTGGTTGATCCCATGAAGATATGCATAAAATTCTTTTACTATAGGAATAACAACAGCGATAGTAGTGTAGCAAAGTACTTCCTAATGCCTCTGCACAATAGTCTCTTCTACTCGAGTATTCGGTGTGTTGAATCCTTAATTCACAAATCCCCTTTCTTTGAAAAGCCTCTTCTTCAATAGAACTCGATCATGTAACTTTAGTGCATCGAAATTGACAAACTTTCTCCGTTTGAAAATTCCAAATCTAGCAGAGTTTCTAGAGTGGGAAGCCATAGGAGTTGAAAAGTTGTGACACTTCCCTCATTTTCCCCCCTAAAATATGGTTTGGAGTCAATTTTTAAGAGTTATATGGAGAAGAAACCACCAAAAACTGTCATTTGACACGTTTTAACATTTTTGAAACCGCGACGCATCATGCATCGATCTGGCGCATCATACGCCAGCTCTCTGGAAAGTGGTGCATCATGCGCCAATCTAGGGCATCATGCGCCAATTCCATAATTTTTGCTATTTCGATTTTGATCCATTAAATACTCAATTTTTCGATAAAATTAAGGAAATAAAAATTTTCTAAATATCTTATCAAATACATGGACTACATAAAGACCTAAACATAAATATACATGAAATATCTTAAACAAAACAAACTCAAAAATAAACTAAAAAACGAGACAAATGGGTTGCCTCCCACAAAGCGCTCAGTTTAATGTCGTCTTCCCCGCATTCCCAGTCTTATTCTGGATGAACCAACATTACTATCTCTTTAAAAGCTGGTTTTTGACCATCAAAATATGAGTTAAATCTGTGCTGATTCACTTTAAATATTCTTCCAGTCTTGGAGTCTTCAATATTAACTGCCCAATAGGGATAGACTTTTATAACTTTGAATGACCCTTTCCACCTAGATTTCAATTTTCCAAGAAAAAATTTCAATCTTGTATTATATAATAAAATTTCCTGTCCACGTTTAAATTCTTTTTTTATTATCTTCCGACCATGCCATTCTTTCATCTTTTCCTTGTAAATCCTCGTATTATCGTAAGATTCATTCCTAATTTCCTCAAGCTCATTCAATTGTAATAATCTTTTATCACCAGTGTGTTTCAAATTGAAATTAACTTCTCTTATAGCCCAATAAGTTTTATGCTCCAATTCAACTCGCAAGTGACAAGTTTTCCCAAAAATTAATTTGTACGGGGACATTCTTATAAGTGTCTTATAGGTTGTCCTATATTCCCATAATGTAGTATCTAATCTAGCAGACCAATCCATTTTATTAGGATTAACACTCTTTTTTAAACTTCTCTTAATTTCACGATTAGATACTTCTGGTAAACCACTATTCTGGGGATGATAAGCAGTTGCAGCTTTATGTATTATATTATATTTTTTCATCAATCTTGCAACTGTTGCATTTCTAAAATAAGATCCTCCATCAGTAATGATTACTCTCGACATTTCATATCTTATAAAAATATTTTAATTAAAAATTTTGAAGCACTCTGAGCATCACATGGAGGTAAGGTGATTGCTTCAATCCATTTTGAAACGTAATCCATTGCAATCAATATGTATCTATTTCCAAATGAGGGTATAAATAGTCTCGTAAAATCCAATCCCCATGCATCAAAAATTTCAATTTATAATTTAAAATTTAGAGGCATTTCATTTCTTCTTGAAATATTACCTACTCTCTGACACCGATCATATGTTTTGACACATATATTAAAATCTCTAAATAGAGTATGCTAATAAAATCCAGATTGTAAAATTTTATGAATAGTTCTATCATTCCCAGAATGTCCTTCAAATTCAAAATCATTGCATTTTTTTAGTAATCTCTTGAATTTCTTTATGAGGCACACATCGTCTCATCATTAAATCATTACATTGCTTATATAAATAAGAATCACCCCAAAAATACAATTTTGCATCATGAATGAATTTCTTTTTCTGCTGTTTTACTAATCCATATAGTAAAATTCCACTAAAAATATAATTTACAATATGAGCATACAAAGGTATTTCACATCCTTTTACAACATAAAATTGTTCATCTTGAAAAGTTTCATTAATCTCTTTTTCCATATCGAATATTTCTACTTTTTCTAGCTTCAATAGATGATCAACAATTTGATTATCAATCCTTTCCTATCGACTACAACAAAAACAAACTTTTACATCAGAAGTACCCATGTAATTAATCTTGGTTTAGCTCCTTCTTTTGCATCAATTATTTAATATCTGAATGGTTAGTATGCACAACAAATTTAGCTCCAATCAAATATGATCTAAACTTATCAAAAGCATAAACAATAGCTAATAACTCTCTTTCAGTGGTGGTGTAATTAATTTGAGCATCATTTAGAGACTTACTAGCATAGTATATAACTTTAAAAATTATCATATCTGCCCTAAAATAACTCCAATTGCATGATCACTAGCATCACACATTAATTCAAAAGGTTTCTCCCAATTATGTGAAACAATTATAGGAGCAGTGATCAAATTTTCCTTTAAAATTTCAAAGGCTTTAAGGCAATCTTGGTTAAAGTCAAATTTTGTATCTTTCTCTAGAAGTTAGCATAAAGGTTTAGTAATTTTTTAAAAATCATTAATATATCTCCTACAAAAGCCAACATGTCCTAAAAAGCTCTTAACTCCTCTTACTACGGTAGAAGAGGTAGGTTCGATACAACATATATATTTGCATGATCTAGTTCCTTGCCTTTTTTTTGAAGTTTTATGTTCAAGTACAATTCCTCATGCAACTGAAAATTGGCATTTTTCCAGTTTAATATAAGATTAGTCTTTTCACAACATTCCAGAACTTTTCCTAAATGATATAGACATATTTTGAGTGAAATTCCAAATATAGAAAAATTTCCCATAAAGACTTCAATCTCTTTTTCAATCAAATCACAAAAAATTGATATCATACATCTTTGAAATGTTGCAGGTGCATTACATAATCTAAAAGGCATTTGTTGAAAAGCAGAAGTTACGTAAGGACTTGTAAATGTTGTTTTCTCTTGATCCTTTGAAGCAATAAGTATGTGATGATAACCGTTATATCCATCAAAAAAATAAAAACTATTTATGCTTAGCTAATATATCCAACATCTGGTACAAAAAGGTGGTAAAGGAAAATGATCCTTTCTGGTGGTAGAATTTAATTTTCTATAATCTATGCAGATTCGCCAACCAGTGACATGTCTTGTTGATATCAATTGATTATGCTCATTTGTCACTACAGTCACACTCCTTTCTTTAGAACACAGTGAATTGGATTAACCCAAGCACTGTCTAAAATATGATATATTATTCCAGCATCTAACCATTTTAAAATTTCTTTATTTTCTACTTTTTTCATCATAGGAATTAATCTCCATTGAAGATCAGCTATGTATACAAATTGAAGGACTGATTCCTTTAATATCAGCTAATGTCCATCCAAAGGCTTTCTTATATCTTTTCAAAATTTCCAACCACTGTTGTTCATGCATATAAGTTAATTTTGAGAATATTATAATAAGTAATGTAGATAATTATCCTAAAAATACATACTTCAAATATGTATGAAGCGTTTTCAGTTCTAGTTCAATGGGTTTCTCACTAAACAAAATCAAATTCTTGTCACTTTTTGTAGGATTTAACATTTCAAATCTTTCCTGAACATAATCCATATCCTCTTTACTCACTTCCATAGATTCATCTTGAATTTTATCTTCGTCTCAATATTCCATATATTCGTTTTTAATTCTCTTTCAAATGTTTTCTTAAAATATTCATGGCTTAAATATTCATTAATCTCTTTCTCTTTTGCAGGGTATCTCATTGATTTTGCAATATTAAATGTAACCTCTTGATCACTAACCTCTCATAGATAGTTCTCCTTTCTGCACATCTATTAAAACCCTTATAGTGGCTAAGAATGGTCTTCCTGCCAACCTAATACAATGAAGTCCATAGAAAAGATAAATTTTTTGACTTTTACCAAAACATCTTCTATAACTCCCTTAGGATAGGTAATCAAACGATCAGCTAACTGCAAAGTTACAGTTGTAAGTGAAATATCTCCTATGCCCAACCTTCTGAAAATTAATAATGGCATAATATTAATAATGACTCCTAAATCACAAAAAGCTTTTCCATAAAATCATTCGCCAATAGCTAAGGAATTTTAAACCTTCCAGGATCTTTTAAGTTTTTCAGGAAGCTTTTTTTGAATTATAGCTCTACACTCCTAGCTGAGTGCAACAGTCTCATTATCTACAAACTTCCTTCTCTAATTAAGTATGTCCTTCATGAACTTCACATAACTTGACATTTGTTCCACAATCTTAACAAATGGAATGTTTATCGTTAATTTCCTCGAAATTTCCAAAAATTTCAAAAATTGATTATCTCTTTGTTTCTGCTTCAATCTTTGAGGAAATGGATGTGGTGCTCTTTCTATAGTGATTTTCATTGGCTTAATGGGATTTTCTAACTCAAAATGAAAATCTTCACCAGATTTTTCATTTTCCACCTCATCTTTTTCAACTTCAACTTCTTGTTGAACTCTGTCTTCTAATTCTTTTCCACTTCCCAGTTGAATAACTTTAATTTGCTTTTTATTTTGATCTTTAGGATTTACTTCAACATTACAAGACTATATTCCTGGAGATCTATTGCTAAGTGCACTAGCAATACATCCCAATTGATTTTTCATGTTACTGATAGCAGCTCCTTGACTTTAAAATTGACTACCCATTCGCAATATCAATTCTTCTATTGATTATTTCTTCTTCTTACTCTGCAAATTATTAAAACTCGGGTGTTAATAAGGTTTATAAGCTTGGTGCCCTTAATTGTTGGAGATTCCCAATGGGTTCACAGTGTTGTTTCCCCATTGCAGATTTGTAGCATTAGAATTATTGTTACTCCAACTAAAATTTGGATGATTCTTCCAACAAATATTATAATAATTGGCATAAGGATTTTTAGAACGATTGTTTATTGCATTTAAAGTCTCATAAGAAGATTGAGATTCTATCATTTGTCCTAATGAGTTTTCCTCAAGCATAGGTACTGTCTGAGAATAATTCATTCCATATATATGTATCTTCTTTGATATAGCAGTTATTTGGGCAGCTGATACACCTAAAATATATAGTATTTCTAGACACATTTTTATACCAATTTTTGAGATATTGCCATTTAATAAAAGCTATGTTTGTGTTTTTCTTGTAGATACAAGTAAAAATGGAAAAAATACTTAAGGGAGTGAAAAAAGATCAAATTTGGAGCAAAAAGGTGAAAAATTGTGCAAAAGAGTTTTGGTGCCTAAGCGCCAGATCCGGCGCTTAAGCACCAGTTAAACAGAGAAAGACTAGCCTAAGCACCGAGACCTCAGGCTTAAGCGCCAGTGGTAGTTACTAGATGAGTAAAATAAGTTTTCATAAATTTCGAAGAGGTTTTTTAGGCACCCAATAGCTTAATAAGTGGTTGAAACCACCATGGACAAAAATTATTATGAAAGGAAGCGTCTCTTAGGCAAATACATCGAATCAAGACACATTTTGAAGAGATCCCAAGGCACCTCTTGGGAAACTATAACAGAAAGAAGAGAGGACTCAGAAAAGAGTCCTAAAAATATTGGCAAGTTTTGAAAGTTCTTTTCTGGGGAGTTAGTTCAGAGATTTTTTCAGGAACAACTTTTTATTTACTTTATCCTTTTTGTTATTTTGTTTTGAGTTATTGTAAAAGAGAAGATATTCAAAGGAACTTTAAAAGTTTGCTAGAGGACTTGAGATAAGTTTTTATCTTTTTGTTTTAGACTACTTTTAGTTTTAATCAAGACTTGTTGTTGGTTTGACAATGATTTTTTCTTTTAAAATAAAGTGTGATTATGTTTTCTCCATGTATTTTGAGTAGTTTTCTTTATCTTTCTTCTTGAAATGAGAAGTAATTAAGTTTTGGATGGAAGTTGTGGAGATTGTTGATCTTTAATGTTGGAAGAAGTTGTGATTATTTAAATCCATGTACTTCATTTACTTCTTGATTTGGCAAATCTAGATGTTAAAATTTGTTGTGAGAACATGTAAGAACCGGGTTGGAATTTTCTTAATCAACAATTCGAAAGAATCACATGACATTGTATGAATGAGAATGTAGTTCATATGATTGAGTGCAAAAAAATAAAGAAATATTCATTGATGGGTGTAGATTTAGAGGACTTTAAAGTGACAGGTTAAAGCCCCCAACTTGGTTTATTGTTTTAGGTTCTGATACGAGAATGTTAGCCCCCAGGTGGAGGGAATCGAGGGAACTCTAGAGTGAGAGCTAGTATCTTCTCTGCCTAGTGGGTCTTCAGAACTATTCAAACTTTAAATTAGCCAATGTTCTTTTTAGCATCTCTAGTATGGGTAAAGAATATTATTGCTTCTATTTGGCACAAAACAATTTGCATACTTCCACAACAGAATTTCTATACTTATTACTGATTCATTATAAGAAGAAAGAAATTTTCATATTAAATACTTTTCTTCTATACAACTTTAGTTATCTTTTTAAGGTTTCGATAAAATATCAAAAATACTAAAAATATTTTAATTTTAAATTCCTACAAAAATCATTTTTAGTTTAAGTAATTATCTTTTTAAAATAGAAAACTATAAAAATCATTTTTAGTTTAAGTAATTATCTTTTTAAAAATAGAAAAACTTTCTAAAAAGTGCCTTGTTTTTAGTTTAAGTAATTATCTTTTTAAAAATAGAAAAACTTTCTAAAAAGTGCATATTGCATAATCTTTCCTGTGGGTTCGATATTCAGGTCTTAATAAAAAAGTACTATATTACCTGATAACAATACATATACTTTCGTAGTAACCCAATATAAATATATATAAATTAAAAAGTTAAATTCTTATTTTTCTTTAAAATCAAGTTTTTGATTTTGTTGCAAAATAAGGAAATATAAGTGAAAAATACCATCAAAACTATTGTTATACCGTGCATAAGCATTAAGTCGGGATCAAGTTTTTGGCGCCGTTGCTGGGGATTAAAATCTTCAAGTAGTGGTGTCAACTTCATGAATCCTTACATATACAAAATATCGGGATCAAGTTTTTAGCATCGTTGTCGGGGAAGAAAACTAAGTAAATTTCTATTTTCAGAAAGTCTTATTTAAACTTTAAATAATGTATCTCATTTTGTTTGTTTTATTTTATTTTATTTTTATTTTATGTTATTGCATGCGTAGTTTAGGTTCTAAAGGACTAGTGTCCTATGATTCTAAATTAGAAAGAACTATTAAAAAAATCAGAAAAATTAAAAAAATTAAAAATCTTGAAAAATTCAATAAAATTACAGAATTGGCAAACCAAAATATTCAAATGCTGAAATTCATTAGGAGTTTAAACCTTTAAGAGATTATGTCAACCCTATTATAGATGAACTTCATTATAGTATTCAAAAAGCTACTGTAGTGGCTAATTCATTTGAGCTTAAACCTGTTATTATCCAAATGATATCAAATAATCAGTTGGGTGATCACCAACTAAAGATCAAAATTTACATCTTATCAATTTTCTAGAATTGTGTGCTACATTTAAATACAATGGTGTTTCAGATGATGCCATAAGACTAGGTTAGAATTGTGCACTACATTTAAATACGATGGTGTATCAGATGATGTCATAAGACTTAGGTTATTTTTTCTCACCTAAGGATAAAACTAAGATGTGGTTAAATTTGTTAGTACCTGGATCTATCAGAACTTGTGGTAATTTAGCACAAAAATTCCTTGTTAAATATTTTCCACCATAAAAAATGCAAAGCTTAGAAATGATATTACATTTTTTAATCTGTTTGAAGGGGAACCTATTTATGAAACATGTGAATGATTTAAAGAACTCTTAAGAAAGTACCCGCACCAAGCTATACCAGATTGGTTAATAATTCAAACCTTTTATAATTGATTAATTGGTTCTCTTAGATCTATGATGTCGCTGCTGGTGGTTCATTGATGTCAAAACTATTTCATGACGCTTATGCTTTAATTGAAGAGATGGCTACCCATAATTTTCAATGGCCTTCTGAGAGGTTAAATCCAAAGAAAGTAGTCAATATTCATGAAATTGATGCATTTACTATGTTAGTAAATCAAGCTGCTGCAATTTCAAGAAAGTTAGACCAATTTGGAATGAATTTTTCTCAACCAATTTCTATGATTGAAGAGAATTCATTTGGCCAAATGGTAGATTCTCAAATATCATTAGAAACTTTGAATGCCATAAATAATAAGCAAAATAACCCATATTCCAATTATTATAACCCAAGGTGGAAGAACCATCCCAACTTTAATTAGAATAATGATTTGGGTGATAATAATCAGCAATGGAGTAACAACCAAGGAAACCCATTAGGAAACTGGAACAACTAAGGGAATAATAATTATAAGTCTACTTATCCTCCAGAAATCAACAGTGATAAACAATTTAAGGATAAGAAGTCGTCTATAGAAGAAGTGGTGTTACAAATGGGTAATCAGTTACAAAGTCAAGGAGCTACAATTAATGGGCAAACCAGAAGTTTATTAAGTAATAGATCCCAAGGAACACTTCTCAGTAGTTCTAAATCAAATCCAAAAGACATGAATAAAGAGCAAGTTAAAGGCGTACAACTTAGAAGCGGAAGAGAGTTGGAAGGTAGGGCTCAAAAAGAGATTGAAGTAGAGAGAGAAGAAATTGAATAGTCAAAAGAGCACGATCCGAAAGATTCTTAAAGACCTATTTCTCCACCAAAAATTGATTTAGAAAAACCACCACCTCCATTTCCTCAGATACTTTGATAACATGAGTTAGTAAGCAATTTTCAAAATTTCTGGAAATATTTACGAAGCTTACAATTAATATTCCATTTGCTGAAGCCTTAGAACAAATGTCAAGCTATGTAAAGTTTTTGAAGGATATTATTAACAGAAAAATGAAGTTTGAAGATAATGACACTGTTGCACTTAGTGAGGAGTGCAGTGCTATAATTCAGAAGAAACTTCCTAAAAAGCTTAAAGATCCTGGTAGCTTTACCATTCCATGTGCAATAGGAGACATATTTTATGGGAAAGCATTATGTGATTTAGGTGCAAGCGTTAACCTTATGCCATTATCACTATTTTAAAAATTGGGATTAGGATAGATAATCGCTACTACTGTAACTCTACAGTTAGCAGATCGTTTAATAACCTATACTAAACGAGTTATAGAAGATGTTCTAATGAAAGTGGATTAATTTATCTTTCATGTTGATTTCGTTGTGCTAGATATGGAGGAAGATAAAGAGATATCTATCATTTTGGGGAGACCTTTCCTAGCCACAAGACGAGCAATCATAGATGTTTAGAAAGAGGAATTAACAATGTGCGTCAATGATCAAACTGTTATTTTTAACATTTCAAAATCAATGAAATACCCTGAAAAAGGTAATGATGATGAATGCTAGAGAATGGATGTTATAAGGTATCTGAGCGAATGTCATTTCAAGACCACTTACGAAGAAAAATCTGAAGAAAAAGATTTGGAACACGAGCAAGAAGAGGAATTAGATCAATGTGTAAACATTTTTAAGGAAGATTTAAGTTATGTTCAAGAAATTTTTGAAATTTTTAACACGATAGACAAATATTAATCATTTTGTCCATCTATTGAAAAACCTCCAGAACTTGAGTTGAAATTACTTCCTGAACATTTAAAATATGNCGTGGGATCGATATCTAGGGCTCCATTAGAGCCCTATATTACTTGAGCGATACGTATACTTGCGTTGATAAATGTGACTTTACAATTATTGAATATTTTATACACATCTTTATCAAATCTATAACTGTTATCAAGTTTTTGGCGACTCTATTAGAGCCCTATATTACTTGAGTGATACGTATACTTGCGTTGATAAGTGTGACTTTACAATTATTAAATATTTATTGTTAATATTTATCGAATCTATAACTACTATTAAGGTTTTTGTACAGTTGCTGAGGAAGTAAATCTTTTAGCAGCAGTATTAAATACTTATATTTTTAAGCATATATAAAGTCGCGGTTAGAAGGATATTCTTAACAGAAAAAGAAAGTTTGCAGATAATGAGACTGTTGCACTTAGTTAGGAGTGCAGTACTATAATTCAGAAGAAACTTCCTGAAAAGCTTAAAGATCCTGGTAGCTTTAAAATTTCATGTGCAATAGGAGATAGTTTTTATGAGAAAGCTTTATGTGATTTAGGTGCAAGCATTAACCTTATGACATAATCAATATTTAAAAGATTGGGATTAGGAGAAATAACCCCTACTACTGTAACTCTGTAGTTAGCAGATCGTTCAACAACCTATCCTAAAGGAGTTACACAAGATGTCTTAGTGAAAGTGGATCAATTTATCTTTTCTGTTGATTTCATTGTGCTTGATATGGAGGAAGATAAAAAGATACCTATCATTTTGGGGAGACCTTTCCTAGACACAGGAAGAGCAATGATAGATGTGCAGAAAGGAGAATTAACAATGCGTGTGAATGATCAAATTATTACTTTTAACATTTTAAAATCAATGGAATACCCTACAAAAGGTAAAGATGATGAATGTTATAGAATGGATGTTATAAGATATCTGAGCGAATGCCATTTTAAGACTACTTATGAAGAAAAATTCGAAGAAAAATGTTTAGAACACGAGCAAGAAGAGGAGTTAGATCAATGTATAAACCTTTTTAAGGAATATTAAAGTTATGTTCAAGAAAGTTTTGAAATTTTGGACACGATAAACAAAGATAAATCATTTTGTCCATCTATTGANACAGATTGTTCGATAACATACTCTAAAGGAGTTATCTAAGATATCTTAGTGCAAGTGGATCAATTTATCTTTTCTGTTAATTTCATTGTGCTAGATATGGAGGAAGATAAAAAGATACATATCATTTTGGGGAGACCTTTCCTATCCATAGGAAGAACGATGATAGATGTGCAGAAAAGGGAATTAGCAATGCGCGTTAATGATCAAACTGTTACTTTCAATATTTTAAGATCAACGAAATATCTTGCAAAAGGTAAAAATGATGACTGTTATAGGATGGATGTTATAAGATATCTAAGTGAATGTTATTTCACAAAAACTTATGAAGAAAAATTTGAAGAAAAAGATTTGGAATACGAGCAAGAAGAGGAATTAGATTGATGTGAAGAAATTGTTAAGGAAGATTCAAACTATGTTTGAGAAAGTTTTAAAATTTTGGACACAATAGACAAAGATAAATCCTTTTGTCCATCAATTGAAAAACCTCCAGAACTTGAGTTGAAGTTACTTCCTGAACATTTAAAATATGCCTTTTTAGGAGATTCCTCTACTTTACCAGTTATAATTTCCTCAAAATTAATGTTGGAAGAAGAAGAAAGGTTGATGAAAATATTAAGAAATTTTAAGAAAGCCTTTGGATGGACAATTGCTGATATTAAAGGAATCAGTCCTTTAATTTGTATCCATAGAATTCATATGGAAGAGAATTGCAAACAAGGGCTGATCCTCAAAGGAGACTGAATCGTGTTAAGGCAAAAGTTATTAAGAAAGAAATTTTAAAGTGGTCAGATGCTGAGATTATCTACTCTATTTCAGATAGTGCATGAGTTAGTCCAATTCACTGTGTTTCTAAGAAAAAAGGAGTAACTGTAACTGTGAATGAACATAATGAATTAATACATACTAGACAAGTTATAGGGTGGCGAATATGCATTGATCATAGAAAATTAAATCTTGCTGCTAGGAAAGATCATTTTTCATTACCTTTCTAGATCAAATGTTGGATATAGGGCATAAATACTTTTGTATTTTGGATGGATATATTGGTTATCACCAAATACAAATAACTCCTGAGGATCAAGAGAAAACAACTTTTACCAGTCNATTCGGATGGACAATTGCTGATATTAAAGGAATCAATCCTTCAATTTGTTTGCAAAGAATTAATCTGGAAAAAAACTGCAAACCCAAGGCTAATCCACAAAGGGCATTAAATCCTACTATGAAAGAGGTTGTTAATAAAGAAATTTTAAAGTGGTTTGATGTTGGAATTATCTACCCTATTTCAAGTAGTGCATGGGTTAGTCCAATTCACTATGTTCCTAAGAAAGGAGGAGTAACTGTAAATGTGAATGATAATAATGAGATAATACCTACTAGACAAGTTACAGGGTGGCAAATAAGCGTTGATTGTAGAAAATTAAATCTTGCCACTAGAAAAGATCATTTTCCACTACCCTTTCTAGATCAAATGCTAGATAGAGTAGCTGGGCATAAATACTTTTATTTTCTGGATAGATATACTAGTTAACACCAAATTCAAATATCTCTTGAGGATCAAAAGAAACTAATATTTACCAGTCCTTATGGTTCTTTTGCTTTTAGAAGAATGCCCTTTGGTTTCTGTAATGCCCCTCATACATTTCAAAGATGTATGATGGTAATTTTTTGTGATTTAATTGAAAAAGGGATTAAAGTCTTTATGGATGACTTTTTAGTGTTTGGAACTTCATTTGGCTCATTTTTAAAATATTTATCTAAAGTTCTTAAGCACTGTGAAAAAACAAATTTAGTCATTAACTAGGAAAAATGCCAATTTATGGTAGCAGGAAGAATTGTATTAGATCATCACATATCAAAAAATTGTATGGAAGTAGATCCTGCTAAAATTCAAGTGATCGCTAATTTACCTTATCCAACTAATNATAAGATGTATGATTACAATTTTTTGTGATTTAATTGAAAAAAGGGATTGGAGTATTCATGGATGATCTTTCAGTGTTTGGAACTTCATTTCACTCATGTTCAGAACTTTTTTCTAAAGTTCTTAAGTGCTGCGAAGAAACAAATTTAGTCCTTAATTGGGAAAAATGCCAGTTTATGGTAGCAGGAGGAATTGTATTAGGTCATCAAATATCAAAAAATGATAAGGAAGTAGATCCTACTAAAATTCAAGTGTTCGCTAATTTACCTTATCCAACAAATGTAAGGGAAATTAGGAGTTTTGTTAGGATATACTAAATTCTACAAACGATATATTAAAGACCTTTCAAAGATTGCTATGCCTTTATGCCATTAACTGGAGAAAGATGCAATTTTCAATTTTGATAAGGAATGCCTAAAATCTTTTAATTTATTAAAAGAAAAATTAATCAGTGAACCAATTATAGTTTCTCCAAACTGGGGAAAACCTTTTGAATTGATGTGTGATGCTAGTGATTATGCTATTCGAGTTGTTTTAGGACAAATATGATAAAATTTTCAAAGTAATTTACTATGCTAGTAAAACTCTTAATGAAACTCAAATCATTTATACAATGTTGACCTCATTTTTGGTTGAAGTCTAATGTTCCTCTTTAGTAGCCTAAGGTCTAGCCATAAAATTTTCTGTTGACTATTCCTAGAAAACTCGAAAAGGAACCCTCACAATTAGAAATTCTAAACTCCTCTTTACTCATGTTAAAGTTCTACATACTGTTCTTAACCTCTAGCACTTAGTGGGTGGGGTCACTATGGGGGAGCTCGTGGAGAGTTTTTATAGGACAGTTGGACCTTAGGGTTGGCCTTGTGTGTTGGTCTAGAGTTAAGACTCACTAGCAATCACCTCACTCACAACCACTCACAAGCACAAACCAAAATTTCATAACTTTAATCCCTTGATACTTTTGGGATACTCATGCAGATGATCCTCTAAACCCACTGGCCCTAGGCAAGAGTTTAGCTACGACCAGTACATAGAGAACCCAAATGGGGTTTCCATTGGTCCATGACTTTTTTATGATAATTGGCACCCAAACTCTACTAAAATGCCCAACTTAGCCTTTTGCCCCTAAACTCACCCAAATTACCTAAGTACCATTGGGACGCTAAATTTGGCCAAAATTCCCAAATTTACCCAAAATACTCAAATTTGTTCAAAAGTCATTTCAAACCTTCTAAAAAAATCCAAATTACCCAAAATCACCAAAAAAATGTCAAATTACCAAAATATGTCTTCTTAGCCCAAAAAACCACAAATTCCAAAAAATCCCAAAACTTCCCAAAAAATTCAAAATATTCCCAATTTCACTTTCTTAACTACCACTTGACTCAATTTGACCAGTTTGACCAAAAACCCTAAATTGCCTTTAAAGACCAAATTTCCCCAAATCCACTTCAAATGCCCACTAAATTCATCCTCATTTCCCCCAATTTCAATCCTAAACTCAAATTCACCTTTCATATGACCAATCTAAACCAAATCCAAGCTCAATTGGCCCATGCTTTGAGCCCAATTTTGATCCAAATCAAAAGCCCCAATTTTGGCCACATGACATATTCTCACCCAATTAAACTCATAGCCCACCCAATTTGCTATAATTTATGTTGAAAACGCTTCATAACATTCCCATACATCAAACCTAACCTTCAATTGGCGCTTGTGAAGCCTCAATTTCATTTAATTTTGGCTTAAGTCCAAAAGCCCCAAATTTTGCCCCAAATTGGCTATGCCTCCAAATTTCACCAAATTGATTGCATTAACCCCAAAATTGGCACCCAATTTTTATTGAAAACTCTTTATGATGTTCCTATTGACAATTTTCAACAATCAATTTGGACATAGCCCAAGGCTAGCCCAATCTAAACCCAAGTCTAGCCCAACATGGACAAAATGACCAAATCTCCAAAATCCTTCAAATTGGCCCTCCAATTGAACTCAAAATCAATTCAACCCTTCACAAAAAATGTTCCTTACAATCATCTACATCAAATAAAACATTCAATTGTGCTTGAAATCATGGCTTAACCCAAACCCAAACCTTGACCATGTGAACTTAAATGGACCCATGACCAAATTTGACCAAATTAAACTGAACATGACCACATTAACTCCACCACAACCAATCCTAGGACCCCTAGGATTGAGCCAAGCCCACCTAACCCAAGAAAAGTGAGCTATGGACCAAGGGTCCCCCAAATTAAGGGATTATATGCCTTAATTTCCCAAACCAAGGATACACTTGCCAAAGCCTCCCACCAATTTAAGTTATTTGCTTTGACAAATTCCTTTGAGGTTCCTGAACTCCTAGCCACCTCCTCTTGCCATGGCCGACTGGCCTAGTCGTAGGAGAAGTTAAAATTGAGGGCCACCCCTTCTTATACTTCACCTAATTCAAACATAGAGGCCACCTCATCCAAATTAAATGTTAGAGCCTCTCTGCCCCCCACCTAAGCATCACTCTTCACCCTCTCATTGGCCATGGCAGCAATCCTTAAGCCATTTTTATAAAAAGCTCCCCTCCATGACCATGGAAGGAGTGTTGAAATTTTCTTAGAGAGAGCCCTCCAAATTTCTCACAGAGCCTCTTTGAGACCTCCTCAGTGCAATACAATCACTTTCCAGCACTGATTCCCATTATGGAAGCTCAATTTTGAGCTCAAACTTCTGCCTAAAACTAGGACAGAGCTCAATACACCTCCACAGCCCACCAAACTCAAATTAAACTTACCCACACCTTCACCACTGTGAAAAAAGGAGAATCCTTATCAATTCCCCCTTCCACAGAGACCCTAACATAGATCTAGACCAACACCGAAAATCGAGCTTGGTCGAATTCATACCTAGAACTTTCACCACAACAAGATGCTCAATCCCTAGCCTCCTTGGACCTCAACAAATGTGCCGAGCACCTCTGGTTGAAGCTTCCCTTCTCAGAGCCAAGGTATTGATTTCTTCCTCTTCTCGAGCCTATTTTCACTCTTTATTTGTTTAGAGTTGATTTCATGGCATCTTAACTGTATGTATATGTTCCTCTAGTCTAGACAAGTATTTAAAAAAAATTCATTCAATTTGGTTGAGAAATAAGGGAGATATCAAGCCTTGAAGATCGATGTTTCTCGGGCTAGGCCATTGGGGACGATGACGGAGAGTCGTCAGATCGCGCGTTTATCTCATCAACGGATGAGATTAGGCCGGACAATGCTCCCTTACATGAACCGCGGGCCTAGTCACCGCTGAGGTGGATGGCAACATCAAATAAGAGCGCACCACATGGAGTTTCGGAGCCGCCGTAGGTTAACATGGCACATAATTTGAAGTCTTTTAACTTAGAAAATATCCCTAAACTTTGAAAATCTATTTCTTGGTGTAGAAAAATCACAAAAATAAAATAAAAATACCCTCTTGCTCAGTGAACAAAGGAGAACAATGTGGATATAATTTAAAGTCCATTTGATGTATATTTGATTTTTAAAAAATAAAATAGTGTTAGGAGTCTTTTAAATCTTCATGCATGTAGGCATTTCACAATGGCTTGCAATTTTGACATATTGTAGCCTCTGATAAGGGGAACAATCCCTGATTTTTTCAAACTCAGGGGAGACCTCTAGACAGAGATCCATATTTTTTAAGCTTATGTTTATTATTTGTAAGAACTAATCAAAATAATTAGCATGTTTCTTAGAAAAATCCAAGAAAATTTTGGTAGGTCTACTATGACCAGAGATCTATTTGAAAACTCTTTTATGAGCAAAGTCATCCAAAATGCACCTAATCTCACAAACTCTAAAACACAAAGATAATTAACTTTAGAAAATAAAAACATCAAAATGGCTTGATTTTTGATCCCCACTGTTGTTTAAGACTCAGAGAACTCCCCATAAAAATTTTAAAACATTTTTAACTCATTTGATAACTCAAATTCTTTTTCTAAGTTAAATGACATTTTTGACACTAAAATGATGTTTAATAATAAAAAATATAACTAAAAAAATTATGAGAATTGATTTTTGGAGTTCTCTGTGATCAGAAAAACTTTCTAAAAATAAAATGGAGTTTAAAATAAAAACTTCATTTTTAACCTATTTTTAAATATTTAAAATAATTAAAAAATGATAAAAATCATAAAAATAATAAAATTTATGGAAATATTCTCAATTATTTTCTAAGCATTTATGAACAATTGGAATATTTTTCCTGAATTTCTAAACGAAGATATTGAATTTTAAAACTTAAAATAATTTTTAAAGGCTAAAAAAAAGATTTTCACAAAAATAATTCCAATAAATCAAAGAAAAATCAGAAAAATGTAACAATTGCTTCTCTAGGTTCTCTGACCTTAGGGAGATTTTTCAAAAACATAAAACTTAATTTTCAACTCTTAAAATATTTTATAATTAATAAATACTCCAGAAAGTAAAATAATTCTAATAATTCAGAAAAAACTCAATAAATCATGAAATTTGGTAAAAATGGTTCTCTGATCTAGGTCTACCTCTAGTAAATATTTTAAGAGATTAGGCCTTATCTTGGACAAGTTATGAAATTTTATTTGAAAAATCTTATTTGTGCATAAAAATAGTTATAAAAATTAAAGTAATTGTTGAAAAATCACATTTTGTCCTCTGATGTAAAGTAAAATAAAAATTTCAAAGTCATTTAAAGTAAATTTGATAAAATTATGAAGTGATGGAGCCTTAGGGGAAAAAGTATAATTTTGGAAGTTTAGCCTTAATTAAAACTTAGGCTTAATTCAAAGAGAGAAAATGATAACCTCTAATTTTAACTAACTCATTTGGATAATTGAAATCAAAAGGGAATTAATTGGTAGAAACCAATATCACTTTTGTTAATTAAAATATAAATTTATAATTTCCTTAAATTATTTAAATTTAGAAGCGTGGTAAAATAAATAACCTTAGACTTAAGGGTATGACTTTGGAAGTTAATAACTCACTAATTTAATACCCTTTGAGGTTCAAATGATTTTCAAAAGTTTTAAAAATGAATCATCATCACTTACAATTTTAATCTCTTTAAAAAATAACTAAGACATCCACCAAAATCCTAAGAGCTTAGTAGTGACCTATGCTAAATAAAATTTGGTTAAATAAGGATTAGAAAAAGTCGACATAGCTAAAATTAAACACCTTTGAAAAACTACAAGCCCAAATTAAAATTGGCTAATCGTGTTTGATAACACTAGCTTGCCTCTTTAAGGGTCTTCACCAACATAATTTACAAATTAAATTATAAATGATAATTGCCCTACTCTTAGGGATAATTGAAACATAATTGTTCACTGAGCATTAATTGTATTTATAGGATGGGTTGTTAAGCAACATAATAAGTTTAAATGAGCTCGAGACTTTTCACGGGGCTGTGAGAGGGAAGCATGGATCTACTTCTTTCTCCAGATCTTTTGGATACCTCAGAGGTCTACTAAATTTAATATGTTTTCCTTAACAAAAAAAATCATCCTTAATCAAATTAATAGAGACCCACCAAGATATGACCTATGGTTTAGGTAAGTCACCAAAATTTTACTTTCCTGCATATAAAATGCCCTGACACGTATTTTGAGTTTCAGGTAGTGGAACGAGAAGACTCGCTAGGTACGCTTTTACAGTTTACAGCGCCATCTTCTTGTACTTTCATATTGTACTTTTGATATTAACACAAACCTGCATGCTAAACAATAATGTCACCCTGCACGAAAACTAAAACTATTAGGATAGCCACAAAACTAAAACCCAAAACTAAAATTAAAATCAACTAGGATAAAAATCACCTCCACAGCATTCAAAATGAAAAACATCTCAAAATTTAATCACAAACATCACACCAAACAACAATTGCAACTAAATTAAGATGTCTCTATCGGATAATCGGGAATCCCTCAGAGGAGGTAACCTACGGTTGCTAACGAAGCTTCCTATGGTCTAAATGAAATCATGGAACTCATTAAATTGAGTTTCTTAAATTCATTTGGACTAAGTGAATCCAATAGAAAATAGTGGTGCCGGAATGAGAGAACTGTGAGATCCTAACATGCGTCGCTCTAATTAACTTTAACATCCCCCCGTAAAATTTAAGGAACTACAACCATAGGGTCACCTGATTTGACATCATAACTGGAAACCCTAGAAAAATTAAACTCATCATGTCAAGGAGCTTTGGATCTAGCATGATGGGCAACACGACCATTTTTAACAGCAAAACTTGTCTTCCCTAGTTAAACCATTTTCTTTCCTTAGAATTAACTAACTAGGTATAGGACATTGAGGTTGTCTGTTTAGTGCAATATAAGTCCTCAACTCATCTTTAGGCTTTTGTACAACCATATTATGCAATATAAGCCCTAACTAGTCTTAGGATTCTGAGGTTGTTGTCTGTCACGAGTTAAACCCTTACATCTTTCAGGCTATTTGTGTGATCGTTTCACACAAATGTAAGCCATAACAAATAAAATTGGCAGGATCAAACCCTTAAATGATTTCTCCTCAAAATTGAACCCAAACAATATGATAGACTGGGAAGTCACCGAGGTTCTCCTCTGGATCCATGACATTCCCTAGTTCTTCCTCTGGATTCCAAAAACAAAATGCTCCAAACTTGAGCCAATCCCCTTTCACACCTCTCTATCCAATCTCGTTGAACAGTCCTATCCTTTTGAAATCCTTGATGATAATATTTTCTAATTTTTTTGGAAAGTTTTCTTAGGTGACTTTGATTTTTTAAGATGTAATTAACTATAAGGGCTTGCCCTTGTAGGAAACTTTTCCGAACCCAGCTTAATATAAACCATATTTAATTCCTTATAGTAAATAAGGGAAATTGTCGGCAATAAAATAGTTTCGCAGACCAAACAAATGTCATGTATTTCTCAGTTTATTTGATCGAGCCTCATCCTCAAGTCATGTGTTTATCCTTCAGAATAGATAAAGAGTTTGAGGTACACCGCTCTTTCACTTAAACTATGAAAAATAAGGGTCAGTTTGATTTCATATTTTCTAAAATTAAATCTATATGTAAATTAAAACATCATTCCAAAGCGAGAGACGCGATTTTGATTCCGGTAACTGACAGCTTCTTACGGGAAACTCCCTAAACCAAAATAATGCCGACAACTTCTGGCGACTCCACGGTAATGTGTCCATGTCTCTCTTGGACCAAATTACTCTTCTCCCAGTGACATACTTTACCCATTTCTGTCTTGGGGAAGTACGACCAACTCTTTGGACTTCAAGATTGCCTGTTCAATCACCTTTGGACAGAGAGGTTAAGGAGACCATTAAGTACTCTTTAAATCTTCATATGGGGTCGGACCCCAATAGGTGTGTTGGTGGACTAGTTCCACCTGGGCATGTGTGTTGCTAAATGGGTCACGCACTGGGCCCTAAACACTTCACATCTCCCTTTTAACTTTAAATTGCTATTTTGCAAATTAAATCAAATTGTGTTGTGTTGTGTGCACTTCAAAATAATATAAATTTTTCTACTTTTAAATTACCTTTTTACTGAAAATTTTAAAATCCCCACAAACTCAAATTTACCCGATCTACAGACCATCCACTATAAATTTTCAGTGCTTGCACTAAAGATTACAAGGTTTTGGCCATATAGCTAACCCTAAAACTTTCTGTTTTAAAGTTGTTGCAATGGCCTACCCAATGCTGACCTTTTCTTGCAACTTGTCGACAAGCCATGAAGCCCGCAACGTTGCTCCCACCATTAAGTTCGAAGCCAGATTTGAAGACCTCGAGGTTATCCTCGGGAAGGCTCCGTTTGTTGTGATGAAAGTCACCGCTCTACAAGTTTTGGAGCCATCTGCTAAATTCGACCTGAACTGTCTTCAGAACTTCCCTTCCTATAAGAAAGCCAAGACTACTATCGCCGTAGCACCTACCAAGTCTGTTGTCCCTGCTGCTGCCAAGGGGAACGAAGTAATGATCATTGAAGATCCGACTAAGGGATTAGCTGTCCCGCCATCAGTATTTGAAATCAGATCAAGTTCAAAGACTAAGTCGCTAACCCAAACCCAAAGGAGAAACCCTAGCAGGAGAGTTTGGAGGGCTACTAAAGCTCAGGCTCCTAAGGAAGTACCTACTGATGAGGAGAGTCACCAAGAAGAGTTAGAATTACCGGAAGCATATCCACTTCTGGGGGAAGTAGATTCCATCCTTTTATGGATACCAATGGGTACGAAAGTATACAACAGATTGCCGCTGCATTACCATCATCTCATGGACAGGGTGTGGAGAGAAAGAAACATACTCCTATCACCCAAGTCAGTTCAATTTTTTAGAGGCTAGCCGTCAAAGAAGGCTGTTTAGTGAGTGAAGTACTTAAACAAGTGGGACATGCAATATCCCCTCCCATGAAAGAAATTTTAAAGGAAGTTAGATCCGCCAAATAATCTCAAAAGTTAACTAAGGCTTTGCCTACTCGTATTCCTGTCTGGTTTTTCTTGGGGAGCAGAGTTGATACCACCATAGTCACCACTGAGTCTGCCGCAGCCATGACTGCAGGCCGTCGACCGGTTAAGTTAAGACTGAGTCCAAGAATCCTACCACTCACCCACTAATCGGATGTTCCTAAAATTCCAAAGGAAAAGATAAAGAGATTACCCGATACTGTAGCTGGTTTACACCATGGGGAACATACTCTTCCTCGACATACCGATGTTGTCGCTTGGACACCCCGTCCCGAAGCATCATTATCAAAGATGGTGTGGATACTTAAGATCGCTCTACCAATACAATCCAATAAGCCCACAGGGCAAGATCTTGGAATGAAGCTAGAGTCCAAATTATCTGACATCGTCGCAGCAATTGCCAGTGAAATGAAAGACCAAGAGGAAGAGTTCCAGCAGGGTCCTCCAGATCTTAGAACTATCAAAGAATCAATGATTGAAGAAAAACTTCAAAAGCTCAGGGCTGAGATTTTCGAGTTGGCTTGGGAACATGGAGTTTCCATTGTCAACAATGATGAAGATTTTGACTATAATGACTAGCTTGAAGAAGATTTCATGAATGTCCATGTCATCAAAACCAAAGCCTCTACATCTTCGCGCGATGCTCAACCTCTCGTCGAAGAGAACGTCGTAGATGAGCTGCGCAAAGCTATCCTCATAAGGGATGAACAAGTCAGTCAACTGGAGAAAATGATAGAAGAGATGGTCGCAGCCATGACCGCGATGGCCACCAATCAAGGGCAATCACAAGCACCGCAACTAGCATCTCCAGATATCAACCAACTGGAGATAATACACATTATAGAAGAAAGAAGAGAAGTTGCCTCAGCAAACAAAGATGAGCAACAAAAGAAGGATTCTCCATCAGGCACCAACCAGAGAATGAATTCAAGCAAATGGTCGAATAAGTTTAGGAGGCCTTAACCTAATCTAAGGGCAGTGCATTGATTATAAAGGGTAGACCTTACATGAAAGAATTCAATGCCGTAAGATTCCCCAAGGATTTTGTGGCCCCAAACTTTAAAATATTTGATCGTACTAGAAACCCCAAACAATATATAGCACACTTCAGAGCAATTTGTGCCAACACAGGGAACAACGAAGCTTTACTCTTCCAACAGTTCATCAACAGCTTGTCAGGGATCGCCTTTGATTGGTATGCCGATTTACCCAACGGATCAGTTAAGACATTTGTCAAGCTGGAACAACTATTTGTGAAAAGATTTTCCGGAGCACAACACCATGTCTCTATAGAAGAGCTCATGATGGAAAAACAAAAGCCCAACGAGACTTTGGTGGACTACATCTTGAGGTGGAGAAACCTTAGCATGAAGTGTGAACCTCAGCTACAGGAACATCATGCAATTGAGATTTTACTAAAAAGAATTCATGGCCAAGTAGCTCTCATGCTCAATGGACTCACTATCAAATCCTTCAAAAAGCTACTCAGTAAAGCCAGCAATCTTTAAGAAGAAATCAAACATATGAATTCACACGAGAAGTCCAAGGCAACTAGAGTATTTGAAAAGAAATTAGGAACAGTAGCGACTGTCGGCAAAAGAAAACAACCATTAAAGATATATGCAGAAAATCTTCATCAGTCTTCATTACAACAGACTCAGAAACAGAATAGCCAGTCTACCTAGCGACCACCTCAAGAAGGGTCACCTCGAAGAGGGATAAGAGAATATCTCTGGCAGAATGATAGAAAATGGTGTATTCTTTCAAAGATTAAGCTGTATCCAAAATGTTCAGAAGTCTAATGAAGAAGCCTGAGTTCAGACTACCAGATCCAAATAAGCCTGAAGAGGTCCATAAAAAGAATGAACCAAATTATTGCACGTATCACCGATTGCTCGAATACACTATAGAAGAATGCTTCATCTTTAAGGATTGGCTCAAAAAGAATCTTAAAAAAGAGAATATAACGATCCAGAAAGAATATTTAAGAGAACCTTAAAAAGGTTCTATAAATATGATTTCGGCCGAGCCAATCTCTCCGATTGATCCATATACCGGAGAAGAGGGGTGGAGTACAACTTGGGACATACTCAAGAGGGTCCTAAATCAAATCCAAAATTCATCAAAACAATCTTTCAAATACACTAGAAAAGATGGATGGAATGCAGTTTGAAGCAAATTGTCCAAGAAAATATTAAATCAAATCCAAAATGCATCAAAACAAACTTCCGTTCAGAGTCTTCAGCCTGTCATGGCTGAGACAAAGATTTCACCACAAGATCTGTCATCGTCAAAGACAAAGAAGAAGAAGAACACTACCATAAAGATCGATAACACGAGGGGTAGGATAGGGGCTGCCTCTGCTAGATTGGTTGTCTCAGATTCAGGGAATAAAGTCCTTGAACCTCTGACTTTGTATGATTATCTTTTTACCCCTCCGAGGTATTATGAATTTATTGATCATGATTTCAGCTACATTTTAACTTTTTCTAGTGATGACATAATTGCTTATGACCAATCTAACTTCCCGAAATAATCCTGAAATCGTACTTGAGTCTGACGAACTCGTTAGCAATACCAAAGAAGACATCAACTATAACAGCTACAACTGTGTCGGATGTGAGGAACCAATCCTCGAGCGCCAGGGCACACCTCTTGCCATCAACTTAGATCTTTCCGACAAAGAAGAAAGACTAGAAAATTCAATAAAGGTACCTCAAGATGAAGAAATTACAGAAATAAACTTAAGGAGCAAGAACATGTTACCCCCGAGAACATCTCCAGTAAGTAGTAATTCGAGAAGAACAACCTCCACCTCCACCACTGGAAGAACGACCCAACGAAAAGAAAATTGGAGGACCACATAAAGTGGATTACAATGTGTTAGCTCATCGTAGGCAGTTTCCGTCCCGATTAAGCATCTATGACGCTCTAATCCTATCAAAGGAGATGAGAGAGTCTCTGGTTACAGTGTTGCTCGACCCAGAGATTTTCTTAGCTCAGTTGGCAAGCACATCCTCAGATGAAGTTTGCTCGTTGAAAGAACAACATGGAGTGACCTTCACAGATGAAGATTTGCTGCTCGGTACCTTCGACCACAACCGATCACTCTACATCTCCGTTAACATTGGCAGATTTGTGTTGTCCAGAGTTTTAGTAGATCCTGGAGCATCTCTCAACTTGAATAGTATATGTACATTGGCTTATTTGGACATCGAAGCTCAAGAGCTTACAGACGATAAAATGATTTTAAGAGAATTCAACTAAAAGGGAGAAAGAGCCCTTGGATCGATTAGATTGTTTATGAAGGTTGGAGAACTAGCAACAACCACCAAGTTTCATTTCATCGACGTCGAGACCTCTTTCAACGCTCTACTTGGTCGACCGTGGATTCATGAACACAACATGGTTTCGTTGTCTCTACACCAGTGCATCAAGTACTACAAAGAAGGACAAGAACATTGCATCAAAGGAGATCTGCAACCCTTTTCAGTGCATAAAGTTGTCATTCATGAAGATGCTTCCTACTACGCACTTCCAAAGAAAACTGTCTTCTCTTGCAAAATTACAACAAACAAAAGTAAAGGTCGAGAAGAAGTACAATGGCAGGGCCATTGAACTCCGCTTCAGCGATCTTCCACTACTCTCTTACAAAAAGTTGGTGGGGGTTCTTTTGAGTTCGCGCACTCGAGGTCGAAACCGGGGACGTGGACGAGCAAGAACCAACTTAATCATTGAACGGACTAGACCAACCATCAACATTAGGGTAGAAGATAGTTTTGAAGACGAAATAATGATGGAAAAATAGTAAAAACCTCAATACGAGATATCCTTAGAAGATGCGGAGAAAAGCAAATATGAGATGATGTATGATCGGATAAACCAATATGTGAATACTATGACCCTTGCTCTGATCCTCCCTCAAAAGGTCGAGTGTTTAGAGGTCAAGAAAGTCCATAGTGCTGGTTCAAAGCCAATCAAATTTTACCATGCTTCTACCTCTACCAATATTGAAAATCATGTAAATTTGGATGATGATCCTAATGAGTTAATGTAATTACCTTTTGGTTACTTTTCACCTTACGTACAAAAGTTAATTCAACAAGGAAACTTGCCGAAACAAATGCCAAGAGATAAATTATAATATTTTGAAAAATTATGGAATATTAAATGTTGAAATCCAAACTCAAAAGAGGGTCTCAGATTTGGTATAGTTGGATCAGTCTATGATTCAGAATTTTGTATGGTTGTTACTAGTGAATCAGAAAAGGATTACCTCGATGTAAAGGATGAATCTACTGATCAACTGACAGAAGATGCTCTGCCAGAATTTGAGAAAATTATATCATCAGTTGATGAGTTGAAAGAAATCAACATCGGGACTGAAGAGCAACCCCGACCTACATTTATAAGTTCTCTACTCAATGATGAAGAATCTAAACAACTGATCAAATTGCTAACAGAATTCAAAGATTGCTTCGCATGGAGCTATGATGAAATGTCAGGACTGTCAGCAGAGGTTGCAGTTCATAAACTCGGGGTAGATAAAAATATAACCCCAATAAAACAAGCTCCAAGGAGAATGCGCATCAAAATAAAGCAACAAGTCATCACCAAGGTAAAGAAGTTAATAGACACTAACTTTGTAAAAGAAGAGTAATACCCCACATGGTTAGCCCATATTGTACCTGTCAAGAAGAAAAATGGACAAATCTGTGTTTGCGTCGACTTCAGAGATTTGAACAAGGCATGTCCAAAAGACGAGTTTCCACTACCAATACCAGAAATGATGGTGGAACTTCTACACATGAAATAACTAAATCAAGATGGCTCTCAGGGATGCAGCACTTACAGCCTTCAGGAAACCGATCGGAATTTTCTACTACACATTGATGTTGTTTGGGTTAAAGAACGCCGGAGCAACGTATCAACGTGTAATGACAAAGATTTTTGATAATCTCATTCACAATCAAGTGGATTGCTACGTGGATGATTTGGTCATCAAAAGCAAATAAAAATTAGATCATTTGTGTGATTTGAGGATCGAGTTCGAATGGTTATGATGATATGACCTTAAAATGAATTCCTTAAAGTGCGCCTTTTGCGTTACCCCTGGGAAGTTTCTAGGATTTGTAGTCCGTCATCAAGAAATCGAGATCGACCCAGATAAGATTAAAGCTATCTTGGAAATGCCTCATCCTAAAACCTTAAAACAACTACGTTCCTTCTAGGGGAAGTTGGTATATCTGAGACGCTTTGTTTCTAATATCTGAGGTAGCTGACAGCCCTTCTCGGCATTATTTAGAAAGGAGGCAAAATTCATTTGGGAAAAATGTCAGCGGGCCTTTGAGGACATTAAACAATATTTAATGACACCTCCTATTTTCGCTGCCCCTATCCCAGGGAAACCTTTGATACTTTATACTGTGGCCCTAGATGACTCGCTTGGAGCTCTCTTAGCCCAAATTTATGACGAGGGTAAAGAAAATGCACTGTACTATTAGAGTCGTCGTCTGATACTAATGGAAGTAAGGTATCCACCTATTGAGAAGCATTGTCTGACATTAATTTTCGTCACCCAAAAGTTTAGACATTACATGCTCTTTCATAAGATTACCCTTATTTCAAAAGTTAACCCATTGCAATACTTGATGACTAGACCAACACTCTCCGGACGTCTAGCAAGATGGTCGATGATCTTCTTACAATTTGATATAACTTTTATTCCCCTCTGTGCTATAAAGAGATAGATTTTAGCAGAATTTGTCACTACACACCCGCTGCCAGCTAGGTCCCCTCTCGACGACGAACTACCAGATGAGCAGATATTACAAATGGAATTCTCCAATGCACAACGCTGGGAGATGTACTTCGATGGTGCTTCATCAGTAAGAAAAGACCAAGGATCAGGCACCGTCATACCAGGCAAAGCAGGGATCGGTTTGATCTTTATCACGCTAGATAGGGGTATGTTGAGGTTTTCATACCACCTGACAGAGCCCTGCACCAAAAAGGAAACAGAATATGAAGCCTTAATCACCGGATTGGAGTTGGCAATCTCAATGGATATAACAAACATTGTCATCTACGGTGACTCTCAACTCGTCATCCAACAAGTCGCTGGAAAATACAAAATTTTGAAACCAAGACTAGCAGAATATCATTGATACGCGATGAAGCTACTGGAACAAATCCCCTACGTGACTTTCTTCTGGATTCCTAGGGGAGATAATGCCCATGCCGATGCTCTAGCAAAACTTGCTAAAGAACTGACGTGTCTCCCGGAGGATTCCATTGAAATCTCAGTACAAGGAAGACAAATTTTGTCTTGAATCGACCTCAACAATCTACATAAGCTCAGAAAAGAAGAAATAACGATTGAAATTGCGGATATAAACAAAGATTTGCGCAAGCATTAATAGAATTTTTGCATACTGGAAAGCTGTTAGAAGACAAGTCTGAGACACATCACGTTACAAAAAGAGCTATGTCATATGCCTTGGTTGGTGATGTCATCTACAGAAGATCGTTCGACTAGATGTGGCTATAATGCTTAAGCAAAGTCTAAGTCTGAAATATCGTCAAAGAAGTACATGTCGGATTGTGTGGCGCTCACCAGTCGGGACCAAAAACAAAAATGAAGATCAAGAGACTCGGATATTACTGACCAGTAATGATGTCCGACTGCATGGATATAGCCACAAAATGTCACTAGTGCCAAGTTCATGGGGAGGTCTTGCACCAACCTCCGAATGTGCTACACCCAACCATTTATTCGTGTCCATTGGAGTGTTGGGGCACAAACATAATAGGTCCGATAGACCTCCATCATCCAAAGGACAGAGGTTCATACTTGTTGTTATAGATTACTTCTCCAAATGGGCAGAGATAGTGCTGCTACGAAAGGTTACGACACATCACGTTCTTCAGTTCTTCAAAAACCAAGTCATCTACCATTTTGGAGTACCGCGAAGAATAATTTTCGACAACGGGATAGATTTTAAAAGCACAAAAATCAACAATTTTTTCAAAAGACATGGGATAGATTGAAGATACTCTACAGTTTACTATCCCAGAGCAAACGAATTGGCTAAAGCCTTCAACAAGACATTGGTACAAATCTTGAAGAAAACATTGGATAAAAACAAATGGGATTGACAAAACAAATTGCTAGAAGCTTCGTGGGCCTACCAAACGACGTTCAGGACTCCCACTCAGTGTACACCCTAAATTCTCATGTACGGGTCCAAGGTCATACTACCGTTAAAAATTCAGACGCCTTCTCTCAGAGTCGCTATTGCCAACCAACTCACAACAGAAGAAAGTGCGAAGCTCAGACTTGAAGAACTAGAGAGCTTTGATGGAAAGTGACTTGAAGCACAACAATATTTAGAACTTTACAAGGCCAAGACATTCAAAGTCGGTGACATCGTCCTCGTGGTCAAAAGGCCTATTCTTGCATGCCGCAAGATAGGTGGAAAATTCAAGCCAGCCAACTTGGGAGGGACCATTTGTCGTTAAAAAGGTCTATGCAGGAGGACCCTACTAATTAGTAGACTTCTAGGGTGAAAGATTCATGCTACCAATCAATGAACGATACCTGAAGACATACTACACAACTTGATATTGCTTTCCTTCGCTTGAATTGAAATTTTGAAATTTTGATTATTTTGGGGTTATCTATGTGGCCAAACGTTTGTCACCGGGTCCAAAATTTTTGTAACAAAATTAACCTCAACATAATAAAAAAAAAGAGTTTTTTGAAAATTACACACATTAACTTTCTCTTTTCAAACTTAATATGCTACGAATTTAAAAAAAATTCACACATAAATAAATGATCTCTTCATAAACTAAAATTTCTTATAATAAATACTTTATTTTGTTCTTGTTCACGCTAAGTTTCAGCCCACTGACATTTATCATGTCGTCTGTAGAGAAATGTTAGGCCAGAGGTTGATCTTCACCTTTAAAGATGGCTAGAATCTCACACTAAATGAAGAAACGATGTCGTAGGGTTGCACTATAGATTTTGACATGGAATTTAACCAAGTAGGCATGGATTACGAGGGGCCTTTAATGAATTTTGTCAGTCGACGGGAAAAGGAAGGGCTGCACTCACTATTAAGGGTGGCCACCAAAGACAATGCGTCACTAAAATGAAAGAGCGTGATGGTACAACAGGACCCGATGGAGGGGCCCAACCGGTTACCATCCATGATAGCCATGCCGACTGGGGGCCTAGTTGCTGCTGATAATGAAAGGATACCGTTTGCTCCATTGCAAAGAACACAGCAAAGAAACGCCAGCCAACAAAAATAAAGATCTTTCTTACGAAAGAGAAGAGACGCCAGAAAGAGGTAGACAACTTACTCCTATTCCTAAGGGACACATTTATGATCCCGGCATAAAAGAGACCTTCTCCAGCCATCCCGCTACGGATGAGGAGTCCGAGTTTGTTACAATGCCAAAGATACTACCAACTTTAGATGTTCTGTGTACGGGTTGCCCTACCTGCAATGCCGAAATACCTGCACGAGCGTTAACTTCAGAGGTTCATGGAGTGCCTGGACTGCAATGTTCTACATCTACAACACTGCAGCACATTAGAGGAATATACATCTACCGATGATGGATCTCAGACCTCTGATTACTTTATACAGGCAGAACCATATGTTCCAATGGATGCAGAGTCATATGTTCTGAGGGGTATAGAGCCAAACATCCTGTCAGACGTAGAATCATACATTCGGTTAGAGTCAGAGACATCACCAGCTTGGGTTCCCGCTGATATTCAAATGAGGGAATACACGCGAAAACTATCGAATCCCACTATGGTGGAATATTATAAAATGAGCAAACTAAATAAAAGAGACTTCAAATTCTATGAAGAAGTACAGGGAAAATTCATCAGCATACTAGAGGGATTAGAACTGTATACTAGAGTCTTCTTAGAGACTAACAAACAGAGTATTCTCGATTGCATTTTTTACCTAAGGGACAGAGGTCGAGCATGTTTACTTATGGAAAGGACCTATTCTGAGGCAAGGAAACGGATGCAAAGAAAAGGGAGGATTACTTTGATGCTTTTCGCATATTGTACCTTTTGAGGCGTTGGCCTACACTTGATCTGTAACATTTTGTTGGAGCAGATTAGTGAAGTTTCTTTCAAAAATGTGTTTTTTTGTCAATTGCCTTTTGTCAGATGGATGGAAGCCATGAACCACATGTCGGTTCAAAATTACAACGAACAAAGAACAAAACGACTAACAAAAAAATTTTTAATGATAATAAAATTTAAACAAAAATAACCAAGAAACAAATAATAAAACAACTATCTTTTTAAAAAAAAAATTTTTAACCAACTAAAATCAATTTTTGAAAGCATATTTTGAAAAGAATTAAATGTGATAAAAATAACAAGAAAAGAAAATAAATATTTTGGGTGGATTCTCTTGATTTCAGAGTTTTCTTACTCTTTGCTCGTGCAGCACAACTGTGTTTATCTGCACAAAATCCTCTTCACATCCCCGCGGAATTGCACATTCTGCACAAAGTCCCACAAAAATTCTACATGTCTTACTAAAAAAAAATGCCAGCCTTTTCACATAACACCTATCTTCGGAATCAACACCATCAATTCTTACTCTCGAATCAATCCCTAATTTCTGATTCACCCTTTTGAGGTCGGTTCTTACCTTTCGACGCTCTCATTTGAGATTGATCACTACCTTTCAATTCTCATTTTTGAATCAGTCCCTAATTTCTGATTCATCACTTTTGAGGTCGGATCATACCTTTCGACGCTCTCTTTTGAGATTGATCCTTACCTTTCAATTCTCATTTTTGAATCAGTCCCTAATTTCTGATTCACTACTTTTGAGGTCGGTCCTTACCTTCCAACGCTCTCTTTTGAGATTGATCCCTACCTATCAATTCTCATATTCAAGTCAGTCCTTAATTTCTGATTCACTACTTTTAAGGTCGGTCCTTACCTTCTGACGCTCTCTTTTGAGATTGATCCCTACCTTTCAATTCTCATTTTCAAATCAGTCTCTAGTTTCTGATTCACTACTTTTGAGGTCGGTCCTTACCTTCCAAAACTCTCTTTTGAGATTGATCCCTACCTATCAATTCTCATGTTCAAGTCAGTCCTTAATTTCTGATTCACTACTTTTAAGGTCGGTCCTTACCTTCTGACGCTCTCTTTTGAGATATATCCCTACCTTTCAATTCTCATTTTCAAATCAGTCTCTAATTTCTGATTCACTACTTTTGAGGTCGGTCCTTACCTTCCGACGCTCTCCTTTGAGATTGATCCCTACCTTTCAATTCATATTTTCAAATCAGTCTCTAATTTCTGATTCACTACTTTTGAGGTCGGTCCTTACCTTCCGACACTCTCCTTTGAATTTGATCTCTACCTTTCAATTATCATTTTTAAATCAGTCACTAATTTCTGATTCACCCTTTTGAGGTCGGTCGCTACCTTCCGACGCTCTCTTTTGAGATTGATCACAACATTTCAATTCTCATTTTCAATTCACTCCCTAATTTCTGATTCACCCTTTTGAGGTCGGTCCTTACCTTCCAACGCTCTCTTTTGAGATTGATCCCTACCTTTTAATTTTCATTTTCGAATCAGTCTTTAATTCCTGATTCAATACTTTTGAGATTGGCCTTACCTTTCGACACTCTCTTTTGAGATGGATCACTACCTTTCAATTCTCATTTTTTAATCAGTCCCTAATTTCTGATTCACCCTTTTGAGGTCGGTCCTTACCTTCCGACACTCTCTTTCGAGACTGATCATCCGACGCTCTCTTTTGAGATTGATCACTACCTTTCAATTTTCATTTTTGAATCAATCCCTAATTTCTGATTCACCTTTTTGAGGTCGGTCCTTACCTTTCAACGCTCTCTTTTGAGATTGAGCACTACCTTTAAATTTTCTTTTTCGAATCAGTCCCTAAATTTCGATTCACTCTTTTGAGGTCGGTCCTCACCTTCTGACGCTCTCTTTTGAGATTGATCCCTACCTTTCAATTCTCAATTTGAATCAGTTTTTAATTTCTGCTTCACCTTTTTGAGGTCGGTCCTTACCTTCCGACGCTCGCTTTTGAGATTGATCCTTACCTTTCAATCCTCATTTTCGAATTAGTCCTTAACTTTTGATTCACCTTTTTGAGGTCGGTCCTTACCTTTTGACACTCTTTTTTTAGATTGATCATTAACTTACAATTCTCATTTTAGAATCAGTTCTTAACTTCTGATTCACCCTTTTGATGTCGGTCCCTAACTTCCGACGCTCTCTCTTGTGATTGATCCTTAACTTTCAATCTTTATCCTGGGATCAGTCCCTACCTTTTGATTCCTCTCTTTTCATGATTGTTCCTTAACTTTCAACCCTCTTCTAAAATTAATACCTAAATTTCAAATCCGATCTTGGGGTGAACACTTACACTCTGATTCCCATCTTCTATAAATTTCTGAAATCTTATAACTCAAAATCCACTCTCCAATCCCTAGCGAGAGTTCCTACTTCTTGACTTTGATCAAATATTCACCTGGTATATTCCCTAGTGGAAACAAATAACACACACAATCCCACACCCCTTCTATGTCTCTTGACTTAGGAGTTTGTATTGGTTTTTTTGATCTCGTCGGTCAATGCCAATACGCACGGTGTGCTTGCACAACACACTACACCTATTGGAGGTCCATTTGTTGACCTCATTTTTAGTTGAGGTTTAGTGTTCCCCTTTAGTAGCCTAAGGTCTAGCCATAGGACTTCTTGTTGACTATTCATAGAAAAATAGAAAAGAAACCCTCACCATTATAAATTCTAAACTCTTCTTTACTCAACCTGAAGTTCTACATATTGGTCATCACCTCTAGCACTTAGTGGATGGGGTCACTATGGGGGAGCTCAAGAAGAGTTCGTATAGGACTGTTGAACCTTAGGGTTGGCCTTTGGTGTTGTTATAGAGCTAAGACACTCACCAGCAATCACCTCACTCACAACAACTCAGAAGCACAAATCAAAATTTCTTGACTTTGATCCCTTGATACTTTTGGGATACTAATGTAGATAGTTCCCTAAGCCCACTGGCCCTAGGCTAGAGTTTTGCTAAGACTAGTACATAAGGGACCCAAATGGGGTATCTATTGGTCTATGGTTTGTTTATGATGGTTGGCACCCGAACTCTACCAAAATGCCCAACTTAGTCTTTTGCCCTTAAACTCCCCCAATTTACCTAAGTACCCTTGGGACCCTAAATTTCGCCAAAATACCCAAATTTACCCAAAATATCCAAATTTGTTCAAATGTCATTTCAAACCTTTTGAAAATACCCAAATTACCCAAAAACATTAAAAAATTGCCAAATTACCAAAATACCCCTCCTTAGCACAAAATTACACAAAATCCAAAAAATCTCAAAAAATCCAATTATTCTCAATTTCACTTTTCTCAACTACCACATGACCCAAATTGACTATTTTAACCAAAAACCCCAAATTAGCTTTAAAGACACAATTTCCCCAAATCCACTTCAAATGTCCATCAAATTGGTCCCCATTTCCCCCAATTTCCACAAATTAACCTTTCATATGACAAATCTAAACCAAATTCAAGCTCAATTGGTCCATACTTTGAGCCTAATTTTGATCCAAATCAAAAGCTCCAATTTTGGCCACATGACCTAATCTCACACAATTAAACTCATAGCCTACTCAATTTGTTATAATTTATATTGAAAACTCTTCATAACATTCCCATAAAACAAGCCTAAACTTCAGTTGGCCTTGGTGAAGCCTTAATTTCATTTAATTTTAACTTAAGTCCAAAAGCCCCAAATTTTGCCCCAAATTGGCTATGCCTCCAAATTTCACCAAATTGATCGCCTTAACCCCAAAATTGGCACCCAATTTTTGTTGAAGACTCTTTATGATATTCCTATTGACAATTTTCAACAATCAATTTGGACTTAGCCCAAGGCTAGCCCAATCTAGACCCAAGTTTAGCCCAACATGCCCATAATGACCAAATCTCCAAAATCCTTCAAATTGGCCCTCCAATTGAACTCTAAATCACTTCAACCCTTCATCAAAAATGTTCCTTACAATCATCTAAATCAAATTCACCATTCAATTGGGCTTGAAATAATTGCTAGCCTAACCCAAACCCAACCTTTGACCATGTGAACTTAGATGCACCCATGACCAAATTTGACCAAATTAAACTGAACATGACCAAATTAACTCCACCATAGCTAATCCTAGGACCCCTAGGACTGAGCCAATACCACCTAACCCAACCTAAATGAGCTATGGACCAAGGGTCCCCCAAATTAAGGGATTATTGCATTAATTGCCCAAACCAAAGATTTCGTTGCCAAAGCCTCCCACCAATTTAAGTTAATTGCTTTGACAGATTCCCCTGAGGTTCCTGAAATCCTAGCCACCTCCCCCTGCCATGGCCGGCCGGCCTAGTCGCTGGAGAAGCCAAAATTGAGGGCCAGCCCCTCTTAAACTTCACCCAATTCAAACCTAGAGGCCACTTCATCCAAATTAAATGTTAGAGCCTCTCTGCCCTCCACCTAAGCATCACACTTCACCCCCTCATTAGCCATGACAGGAAGCCTTAAGCCAGTTTTATGATAAGCTCACCTCCACGGCCATGGAAGGAGAGTTGAAATTTTCTCAGAGTATAATTATTTTCTCAACATGTATATACTATATTTCATGCTCAATCAACCATATAGATAGGTTCTTCTTGAGTAGATGAAGGTGTAGTAACAAACCCAAAGTGGTTTGGTTGAGTCTAGCTCACGACCTTAAGATTTGAAGGTGAACGACTAACATGTTAGGTTAATTGAGGATGATGATGAAGAGTCATTCGATTGCTTGTGTATTAGATGGACAGAAGAGATCAAGCCAGACAAAGTCTTAATACGTGAAACTCAGGCTGACAAGGATGCTACGTGGCTGGAGACACTAAATCAGAGAGCCTTGTGTGTAAAGCTTGACGCGTCGTAGGTTAACACGACAACTTACTAGATTAAGTAGAAAAATGAGATTTTCCGGTTTGATTTAAATGCAAAAACTTTAAAAATTCATAACTTTGCATAGTAAAATCTTAAGAATAAAATAAAAATACTCTCTTGCTCACTGAATAGAGGAAAAGAATGTGAACCAAAAATAAAAATTATTTGTCGAGTCTCTAATTTTTACTTAATTAAATAGTCTCTAAGGTGTTTTATATTTAAGTGATTAAATATTGTTCATCAAAGCTTGAAACTTTCGGGGTTCATTCCTCATGACAGAGGGAACGAACTGTAATTTTTCCAAAGTCAGAGAGCATCTTTGCGCATATAAGCCTAATTTCCAAGCTTGGATGGTTATTTTGGCTTAAAATCATTATATAAATTAAAATATCACTTCGGAAATTATGGGTTGAATTTTAATAGGTTTCCTGTGGTTATAGGAGCTTAGAAAAAATATAAGAATGGTTTTGATATATTTGTGTATTTCTATAGTTTGTTAAATGCTTATGACTTGTATTAAATTATTTAAATTAAATATTAAATAATTTAAATATTATTAAAAAAATAATAAAGTCATTTCCAAATTGTGTAGAAAAATCATGTTGACTCACTATAAAAATTTAAAATTTATTTGGATAAGTTTAAGTACTAAAGTTGATTTTCTAAGAAAAAGTATATTTTTCTACAAAAATAATTATATTAAATTAAATACACTAAGAAAAATTATGATAGTGGTTTTCTGAGTTTCTTGTGATCGAGGCACTTAGGAAAAGTACAAATTTTTTTTGAGAAAATACATCATTTTTAAGCTATATCTTAAATTAAAAATAATTAAATATTTCTAAAAAATGAAAATAGTTTAAAATGCTCCTAATTACTTCCTGTTCACTTGGGACTTATTAAAATATTTTTTTCTAATTTTTCTAAATTAAAAATGAAAATTTAAAAGCCTAAATGAATATTCCTTATATTCTCATTAAAATAATTATAATAAGTAAATTGAGATTCATAAAAATGAGAAATTTATATCTCTCAGTTCTCTGGACTCATAGAAAATTAATAAAAATTTAAAAAAAATTGTAATTAAAACATGTTTTTTATTTAGATAAATCATTAAAATCATTAAATAATTATTATATTTAAAATATAATTTGAAAAATCTTGGAATTTTTGCTAAGTGTTCCTCTAACCTAGGTGAACCTCTAATAATTTTCCCATGACAAAAAATCTTATTTTGATTAATTAAATAAATTAATATTGAAAAACTTTGTTTTTAATTAAAATAATTATATAAATTAAATAAAAATTTAAAAGACCACATTTTTCTCCTCTGATATTTTAACTAACTGATGATTGAGTCTCCATGAAAATTTCAAGGTAACTTGGGTTTTATTTGGTAAGTTATAGGATAGGGAACCCAAGGGGCAAAATGGTAATTTTGAAATTTTAATGCCTTAATTAAATTTAAGAATTCATCAAAGGGTAAATGGGTAATATTGATTATAATAAAATCTGTTTGATTTTTGAAACATAATTGGTTAAGTGGTAGATACCAATTTGCCATCCTTTTCATGATAAGGGTAAAATTGTAATATTGATAATTGTCATATCTTGGAAGTCAATTCAATAGGATGATCCTAAAGTAATGGGATTAAAGCAATAAAGATAGTAATTTACTCATTTAGGGCCCACTAATTGGTAATTCGATGCTAAGTCTCATATTATTGAGAATTGAAATCCCATTTCAATATGTAATTATCTTAAAAATTATGAAAACTGAAATCGAGAGGGCTTAATAGTGAACTAGGTTTGATATGTAAGAATTATCTTCATTGGGAGTAGAAAAGATGAGCATAATTAATTGATAAACATTAAGTAAAATGTTAGGCCTTACTTTAACTCTGGGCATTAAAATCCCTAAAAACTTTGGACTTGCCCTTTGGGGTACCTAGTCATGTAACTGTTAAATGAAATGTTAAGTGACTATCATTATTGAGATAATTAAAATGTCAATGTTCACTGATTAATGGGTTAAATTTACTTTGACCGTGGGATGATTAATGGAACAATATAATAAGATTAAAATGAACTCAAAATGTTTCAAGAGATCTTTAAAGCGATACAGGGTCATTCCCCGAACACTTTGGAATCTCTTCGATATTTTGAAGGACAAATTGAACTTGCTATATTTTGTTCTAAAAGATTATCCACTAAGATCTTTCAGGACTCATTTTTTTCATGGTTTGAGGGTTCGAAAAATATACCTTCATCTACACTTGCAATTTATTTAAACTTCCTACAAAATTATATATATGTTGCAAATGCTTATCTTTTAGCGTGAATGCCGAGAAGATGACAGATATGCTTTTACAGTGTTATTTAATTTTTTTAATTTTACTTTCTGCAATCTACTTTTGCTGCAAAATATTATAACCGCTAGGTTGTGCACCATACTTTACTTACAAAAATCAAAACCATTTTAAAAAGTTTAATCAACATTTTCTAAAATCTAAAACAAATTGTTTCAAAGGTAATGACAAATCCTTTGAAATGTAACTAAAATTAAAACATCCTTCTGAATCAGTGAGAGTCCCTCGAAGGTAGTAACTCACGATTGCTAATGAGATCTCCCCAATTTAAATAAGTGTAACAATTTGCTTAAGCTAACTAAAATTAAAAAAAATAGTGATATAGGAATGAGGGAACTGTAGAATCGTATACGGTGTCACTCTAATCAACTTTAACCCCCCCTATGATTGAACTTTAAACTTCTCATTTAAACCCTTAAACCTTAGAATTTAGGATTGCTAATTCATCGTGAAGCTTGAAGCTAACTCCGTGTGCAGCAATCTGCAGTAGCATGAGGATCTACAACAACACATCTTTCATTAGAATGAAACAACAAGCCACAGAATTTCGAGGTTGTCCGTCTATTGCGACATAAACTCTCAACTCATCTTTAGGCCTTTTTATAGCTCTGTTATACAATTTAATCCCTAACTCATTTTAGGACGTCATTTGTCATGACCTAAATCCTCACATCTTCCAGGTTTTTTATGCGACCGTCTCGCATAAATGTAAGCCCTAACTAATAAATTGGCAGGATGTAACATTTAAGTAATCTTTTTTCTCAAAATTGAACCCAAACCATTGTATAGTTTGAGAAGTCACTGAGGTTCTCCTTAGGATCCGACATCCCCTAGTTCTTCTTCCTTTGGATTCCAAAATAAAATGTTCTAAATTTGAGTCATTCCCCTTTGACACTCCTTTGGTCTGATCTTTTAAAAAGTCCAACCCCTTAAAATTCTTGAAGCAATATTCCGTGATCTAAATCGAGAGTTTTTTTATGCAAATTCGGTTATCTAAGAAGTAGTTAACTATAGGGTCTTGCCTTTATAGAAAAATTTAAGAATCCAACTCAATATAAACCCTATTTAATTTTTCATATTAAATAGGGAAAGTTGTCAGCCAACATAAAAAATATTTCTTTTGCACACTTAAACGGATGTCCTAAATTCTTTAGTTCAGTTAATTGAGCCTCACCAGTAAGTAATGTGTCTATTTTTTGGGATGGATGCATTGCTTGCAGTGTTTGGCTTGTTTATTTAAACTACTAAGGATATGGGATCAGATCAGTTTTGTATTTTTAAAACATAGAACATTACTTCTCAAAATTATATATGCATATATTAAATTAAACCGGGTGTTGGGATATCCATTCCGACAACTAACAAATTTCTAACTTTTAATGTCCGACAGCTTTTTGAGACTCCTCTGGGAATAGTTTCTCTATCCATTTAGATCAGGGAGTCTTGTCTTCATACATTAATAATGTGTCCATGTCCATTATTGACCAGATTACCCTTCTTCAGTTGAAATAATTTGAAAATTTCTTTCTTAGGTATGTACGATCAACTCTTTTGGACTTTAGGACTGTCTATTCAATCACCTTTGAACAGAGAGGTTTATGAGTTCATTAGGACTTTTATCTTTGTGTGTAGTTGGACCCATGATGGGTGTGTTGGTGAACTAGTTTCACCTGGGTAATGTGCATCGTGAAGTTGGCCAGTACTGGGTCCTAAAATTTACTTTTCTCATCATATATTTTTGGATTTGGTTTTCTGCTTTGCAAATTAAATCAAATGGTTGCATTCTTTTTATTTTTAACCTTTCTCATTTAATTAATTAAGTTCTCTTACTTTTACCTTACCTTACTAAATTTTAAAGTCTACAAAAACTAAAATAAAATAAAAATAATAAAGACTTACCCAATTCACAAAGCGGCCCTTGTTAATTTTTAGTGTTCGCACTAGAATTACAAGGCCTTGGCCAAATACTAACCCCAAAACTTTCTTTTTGAAACTGTTATAATGGCTTTCCAGAAGCTGACTTTCTTCTGCAACTTGCCGACTAGCCGCAATGTCCGCAATGTCACCCCCACCATCAATTTCAGAGACGGATTTGATGAACTCAAAGTTGTACTTGGAAAGGCCCCATTCTTTGTCAAGAAAGTCGGTGCTCAGGAAGTACAAGAGCCACCTGTTGAGTTTAACCTGAATTGTCCTCAAGGAGAATTCAGAGGGCTATTAAAGAATGAGTTCCAGAGAAAGTATCTATTGATGGGAGTCCTCACCAAGAAGAACTCAAATTGCTTGAGACCACTCCGCTTCTAAAAGGGAGTAGGATTCATCCATTAATGCATACTAATGGGTATGAGAGTATTCAGAATATTGCTGCTGCTTTACCATTACTTCGTGGTCGTGATGAAGAGAGAGAGAAACTACTCCTATCACCAAAATTCGTACAATATTTTATAGATTGTATGTTAAAGAAGGATGCTCAGTTTTTGAGCTACTTAAGTGGGTGGGAATGCGTGGTATCCCCCCGAATGAAAAAAAAAATTTGAAGGATCTTAAATCTGCCCAAAAGTCTCAAGGATCAGCTGAAGTTTTGTCAGCTCGCATTCCTGTTAGATTTCATCTAGGAAGTTGAGTTAGTACTGCCATCACTACCACCAATTTTGTTACCACTACTACTCTATGGTCCGTAGAACCTCGACCGACCAAATCATGTCTGGGTCCTAGGATACAACGGGTTGTTGTTCATATGAATGTTCCAAAAAAGGAGAAAGAAAAGAAGTCTCCTGGTGTTGTATTTGATCTGCACTACGAGGAGCATGCCTCTCTTTGACACACCAAAATCCATGTTGAGACACCCCGTCTCAATACATCACCATCGGAAAACAAGGTATGGCTACCCAAGGTTGTCATACCAGTACAGTTTGATGAGCCCGTAGGTCAAGAATGTGGAATGAAGCAAGAGTCTGAAGTATCAAGTGTCGTTCTAGCCATCGCTACTGAGATTGATGTACTGAGGGAGGATGTTTAGGAAAGTCTTCCGGATCTCAAGATAATCCAGAAAAGAATAATTAAAGAAAAATTTGAAAAGCTCGGGGCAGAGATTTTAAGTTAGCCAAAGAACATGTAGTAGCTACAGATGATGAAGATTTCAATTTTAATGATTGCCTCGATAAGGATTTTATGGATATTGATGTCATCAAGACCAGACCCGCAACATCAGCACGTGAAGCCCAACAATCTATATAAGGGAACACCGCTGATGATTTGTGTAGAGCCATTTTGCTACGAGACAAGCAATTTAGCCAGATGGAGAAAAGGATGGAGGAAATGTCTACTGACATGGCTACAATGCACGGGCAATCACAATCACAACAAAAGACTTTGCCAAAGGGAAATCAGCCTGAGATTGTACACATTACCAACAAAAGAAGAGAAGTTGCTTCTGCCAACGGAGATGACCCACAAAAGAATGATTCCACCCAGAGTGTTATACTAGAGAAAGATATCAAGAAGATAGTTAAATATCAAGTTTGGGAGGCCTTAGCCCAATCTCAGGGTGGTGCATTAATTTCAAAATGTAGACCTTACCCGGTGGAGTTCGATGTCGTGCCCTACCCCAAGGGTTTTGTGTCACAAAACTTTAAAACGTTCGACCGGACGAAAAATCCTTGCTAGCATACATCCCATTTTTGAACCAACTATTGTAATGCTGGAGGTAATGAAGTGTTGTTGTTCTGCTAGTTTGTTACCAGCTTATCAGAGTTAGCATTTGATTGGTATATCGAGTTTTCCATTGGATCACTGAAGACATTTTCCATGTTGGAACACTTGTTTATGAAGAGATTTTTTGGAGCACATCATCATGTTACTATTGGAATTCTCGTAGTGGGAAGGAAAAATCCTAACGAGACTTTGGTAGATTATATCTTAAGGTGGAGAAACCAAAGCATGAAATGCGAGCCTCAGTTATAGAAACAACTTGCGATTGAGAATCTACTCAAAAGCATCATTAACCGGTAGCTTTCATGCCTAAGGGACTCACCAGAAAGTCCTTTGAGAAATTTCTAACCAAGGTCAGTAGTCTACAAGAAGAATTCAAGCACATTGAGTCCTAGGAAAAGGTTGATAGATCAGGACCAGCCAGAGTAATCAAGAAAATGTCCAGGAAAGTAGCGACAATTGATAAAGGGAAGCATTCAATGAGGATTCAGTCCAAGCATTCTCATCAGAGTTCCCAACAGTTATCACAACATATTCAGCCTCACTAGCAGTAGCTGATGTAGCATTATGGCTAGTCTAGCCAGTAGTCACACCAGAGAGGACCGTACCAAGTAGATGGTAGATGGAGTCCAACTTTTTCAGAACGAATGAAAAGAGTGCATTCTTTAAAAGATGAAGCTGTGCCAAAAATGTTTAGAAATTTAATGAAGAAGCTCAAGTTTTGATTTCCAGAGCCAAAGAAGCCAGAGAAAGTTAATAAGAAGGATCATCCCAATTTTTGCCCCTATCACAAAATGTTGGGACACACAATGGAGGGTTGTTTCAGTTTCAAGAGTTGCTTGAAAGGAATCTTAAAAAAGGATACATAATAATCCCGAATGAATATTTAAAAGAACCTGAAGGAGGTTCAATAAATATGATTTCAGCCGAGCCAATCACTCCGATAGATCCATATTCAGAGGAAGATACTCGACCAGTATTTCAAAGAAGAACATGGATGGAACACAGTTTGGAGCAAATCATCCAAGAATATACTCGACAAGATTTGGAGCGCTTCAGTGTAGGCAGCCATCTCAATTGTACATCCTGCCCAGCACAAGTTAGAGATTTCACTAGAGAAGTCGCAACAACTGGAGAAGAAGAAGAACATCTTCATGAAGACCGATAGTGCGAGGGGTAGGATAGGGGCTGCCTCTGTTAAATTAGTTTTCTCGGATTTAGGGGAAAAAATTCACGAACCTCTAACCATGTATGATTACCTCTTTGCCTTATAGGGGCCTTCTGAATATAATAATTACAATTTTGGCTACGTTCCAACTAACTTTAATGATAATGTAACTAACTTTGTTCAATGTAACTCTGATCTCGATTCTCAAATTGATCCTAAATTGTACTTAAGCCTGATGAACATGTTAATGAGAATGAAGAAGATATCGACAACAGTTGTTACAATAGCACCAGGAGTGAGGAACAAGTCCTCGAGTACCACGACGCACAACTTTCCATTAACTTGGATTTTGCTGATGTAAAAGCAACACAGGATGTTTTTCCAACAACATCGCGAGGTGGATAAGAAGAGATCATAGAGGTGAATCTAAGAAGCAGGAAGGTATTACACTCAAGAACAACTCTAATGTATAAAGGAAAACAAATATTCACTCGAGAAGAGCCACCTTCTCCTCCGCCAGTGGAAGAGACACATAACCAAGTAAAGATTGGAAGACTGTAAAAAGTGGATTATAATGTACTAGCTCATCCTATAAGGTTGCCGACCAAATTAAGAATTTACGATGCTTTGATTTTGTTAAAAGAGATGAGAGAATCTTTGGTTAGTGTTTTACTTGATCCAGAGATTTACTTAGCTCAATTGGCTTGCACATCCTCTAATGAAGTTTGTTTGTTAAAGGAACAGCCTGGGATAACCTTTATAGATGAAGACTTGTTGCTCGACATTACCGACCACAACCGACCACTCTACATCTCCGTTAGTATTAGCAGATATGTGTTGTCCAGTGTTTTGGTAGATCCGGGATCATCACTAAAATTAATGAGTCTATAGACATTAACATAATTGGATATTGATGCTCAGGAGCTTACTGTTAATAAGATGATGGTAAGATAATTTAACCAAAGGGAGATAGAGCCATTAGATTGATTACGTTGTTAGTGGAAATTGTAGAGCTAGTAACAACCGCAAAATTTCATATTATCAACACAGAGACTTCTTTCAATGCTTTACTTGATCGACCGTGGATTCACAAACATAATATGGTTCCAACATCTCTACACCAATGAATCAAGTATTTCAAAGAAGAGCAAGAAGATTGCATTAAAGGGGATTTACAACCATTTTCAATTCATGTAGTGGGCTTCCAAGAAGACCCTGCCTACTATGTACCTCCAAAGAAGACTGTCTTTTCCCGTGAAATTGTTCCAAGTAAAACTGAAGATTTAGAAGAATCACAAGAGAAAGGTCATTCAACTCTGCTTCAACGATGTACTACCATTTCTTAATAATGAGTTAGTAGAGGTTCTTTTATCCCGTGCACCCGAGATCAAGTCTGGGGACAGGGACGAGGAAGACCCAACATGGTTGTTGAACGGACGAGGCCGATTATCAGTCTTGATGTGGAAGAAAGTTCTGGTGAAGAAATAATGATGACAAAATAGAAGAAACCTCAGTTCAAGATTTCTTTGGAAGATATGGAGAAAAGTGAATACGAGTTGATGTTAGCTCGGATCAACCACTATGTGCATGCCATGACCCTTACTCCTATCCACCCTCAAAATTTTGAGATTATAGAGGTCAAGGAAGTCCATATCGTTGGTTCAAAGCAGATCAAGTTTTACCATTCTTCCTCTTCTACTAGTTCTGAAAATCATGTAAATTTGGAGGAGAATTATAACAAATTAATGGAATTACATTTTGGTTACTTTTCAACTTGTGCACAAAAGTTAATTCATTAGGGATATGTGCCAAACCAAATGCCAATGGATAAGCTACAACTCTTTGAGAGATTGTGGAAAATTAAAAGTCAAACTCTCAATTCGAAAGAGGGTCTCAGATTTGGTACTTTAGGACCAGTAGATGACTCAAAATTTTAAATGGTTTTTACTAGCGGAATGGAAGAGGAATACCTCAATTTAGAGGATGACTCTGAAGATCAGCCAATTGATGATGCTCCACTAGAATTTGAAAAGAAATTATGTCTATAGTTGAAGAATTGAAAGAAGTCAACCTCAGGAGATGCCTCCTCCTAACCTTGAAACAACTACATTCCTTCCAAGGAAATTTGGTATATGTGAGACGGTTTATTTCTAATCTCTCAAGTAGGTGTCAGACCTTCTCAACATTAATTAAAAATAATGCCAAATTTGTTTGGGAAGAGAAATGCCAGCGGGTCTTTGAGGACATTAAAAAATATTTAATGACACATCGTATTTTGGTAGCCCCTATTCCGGGAATACCTCTGATACTTTATACTGCGGCCTTAGACGACTCTCTTGGAGACCTTAAGGTAACCTTTATCTCAAAAGTTAATTCATTCCAGTATTTGATGACCTGACCAACACTTTTTTGATGTTTAACAAGGTGGTCGATGATTTTATTGTAATTTGATATAACTTTTGTTCCTCGTCGTGCATCAAGAGACAAATTTTAGCAGATTTTCTTGCAGCACACCCACTTCTAGCTGGGTCCCCTCTTGAGGATGATCTACCAGTTGAATAGATACCGCAAATAGAGCAGTTCAGTGCAAGAGTTGGGAAATGTACTTTGATGGAGCTTCATCAGCCAGAAAGGACAAAGGATCTGAGATAGTTTTACCAGAAAAAGTAGGAATTAGTCTGATTTTCATCACACCAAATCAGGGAATGTTGTGATTCTCTTGTCTCCTGATAGAGCCATGCACAAATAATGAAGCAGAATATGAAGCATTGATCAACAAGTTTGAATTGGTAATCTCAATGGATATAGCAGACATTATCATCTCTAGCGACTCACCAATTGTCATGCAACAGGTCTCTGGACAGTACAGGATTTTGAAGCCAAGATTAGCCAAAAAACATCGATACATAATGAAGTTGTTAGAACAGATCCCTAGTGTGACTCTATACCGAATTCCTCGAGGGGATAACGCCCATGCTGACGCTCTAGTGAAACTTCTAAGGATCTGGCAAGTCCATTAGAGGAATTCATTAACATGACAATACAGGGATGTCAGGTTTTGTCTCATATCAACCTCAACAATCTACACAAGCTAAAAAAAGAAGAAGAAATGATGATTGCAGTTGCTGACATTAACGAAGATTGACACAAGCCTTTGATAGAATATTTGTAAACAATAAAGCTATCGGATGACAAGTCCAAAGCATATCACATCACAAGAAGAGCTATGTCATATGCTCTAGTGGGTGATGTCCTCTACAGAAGATCATTTGAACAGATGTGGCTGAGATGTCTAAGCAAAGCCGAAGCACAAAATATTGTCAAAGAAGTACACGCCTGATTGTGTGGAGCTCGTCAGTCAGATCCATAGATGAAAATGAAGATTAAAAGATTCAGATATTATTGGTCAACAATGATATTCTGTTGAATGGATACAACCAGAAAGTGTCACCTTTGAAAAGTACATGGGGGTAGTCTTACCCCAACCACCGAATGTGCTACATCCAACCGTTGCATCGTGACCATTTGAGTGTTGGGACAGCGACATAGTAGGTCCAATAGAACCCCCATCTTATAAGGGACACATATTTATTCTTGCAATCATGCATTACTTCTCCAAATGGGTAGAAACAGTTCTGTTACAAGAGGTTACAACACATCATGTTCTTCAATTCTTCAAGAGTTAGATTGTCTACCATTTTGGTCTGCCGCGCAGGATTATTTCAGATAATGGGTCAGCCATCAAAAGCACTAAAATCAGTAACTTCATTAAATGATATGAAATAGATTGGAGATACTCTACAATTTACTATCCCAGGGCAAAATGGCCTGGGTGACACTTATGAAAATTTTGAAAAAGATATTTGACGAGAATAAAGAGAACGAAATGATAAATTGTTAGAAGCTTCGTGGGCCTACAAGACGATGTTAAGAACTCCCACTCAATGTACACCTGAAGCACTAGTATATGGGCTGAGGTCGTACTACTGTTAAAAGTCTGGATATTGTCTATATGAGTCATTTTCACCAATCAGATTACAATAGAAGAAAGTGTAAAGCTCAGACTTGAGTAATTGGAAGGTCTCGTGGGTAAATGATTAGAAGCATAATAGAATTTGGAACTCTACCAAGCAAAGATGGTGCAGGCTCATGACAAGTTGTTTCTCTTGAGGGCGTTCAAAGTTTGTGATCTCGTACTCATTCTCAAAAGACATATTTTCCCACATCACAAGATAGTTGGAAAATTTGAACCAACTTGGGAGGCACCATTTATCATAAATAAGATCTATTCAAGAGGATCTTCCCAGCTGTTGGATTTTCAAGGTGAAAGGACAATGTTGTCAATTAATAGTTGATATTTAAAGGCACACTTCACAACATGACATTATTTGAACTAAATTTTTGAAAATGTTACTTATTTTGGGGATGTTTGCTTGGCCAGCATCTGTGACTGGGTCCAAAATTTTGTAATAGAATCAACCTCAATAAAATAAAAAATTTGAATTTTCCTATCTTAATTTCCTTCATTTTAATTTTGAAATTTCACTAAATTAAATTAAATAAATAAAAAACATGGACTCATATAAATTCAAAATTTGTTTAATAACTAATTTGTTATTATTCTTGTTCGTTCTGAATTTCAGTGCACTGATGTTTTTTGACTGCTGCAGAAAAATTTCTGGGTAGAAGCTGATATTTGCCTTTAAAGACGACTTGAATCTCGCACTAAATGAAAGAAGAACAACCCAAGGCGGCATCGTGAACTTTTAACTATACTACACCCAAGTCACTTTAGATTACAAGGGTCCCTTGATGAGCATAGTTAGCCATCGAGAAACAGATGGCCATCACTGCTCAGAGTTAGTACTAAAAAACACTCCTCACTGAAGAGGAATAAAGTAGCAAAGCTACAACATCTAATGAAAGGAACCAACCATTTACAGTCCATGATCATCATACCGATGGGAAACTTGGTCAGTGCCGATGAAGAAAGAGTATCGGATCTGCCGATTAGAAGGACACAGCGCCGTAACGCCAATCGTCGTAAGCATAGAGCTTTCCTACGTTAGGTGGGAAGATGTATAAAAGAAGAAGAGGTGACACTCACCCCAATTCCTGAGGAGGGGTTCTATGATCCATGCATGAGGGAAACTTCTACCAGTCCGCCAGTCACGGAGGATGAGTCAGAGTTTGTCACATAGCCGACACTCCCATAGATTCCAGATGAGCTTTTCCCGGGTTTCCATATGTGCAACACCGAGATTCCAAGACAACCATCAACTGTAGGGGCATTTATGGAGTGCCTAAGATGTAATGTCCTCCTCTTGGAGCAATACTATACCTTCAAGGAGTATACAACTACCGACATAGGGTGCCGAGAAGCTGAGCACCGGGATGTTGAGTCATACATCCTACTATACACAACCGACACAAACATGTTTTCCCACAAATATTGAAATGGAGGAGCAGCCTCAACCATCACAAAGGATTCCTGTCGTAGAGTTAGAAAGGATGAGTAAAGTCAAGAAAAGATAATTTGAGTTTTATGAGGAAATTCAAGGGAAATTCATTAACATATTAGAAGGTTTGGAACTGCACACAAGGGTTTTCTCCAAATGTGATGAGAGGAGTACTCTCCACTGCATATTCCTCTTGAGGGACAAAGGCCAGGCTGGTTTGTTAATGAAGAGAGGCTGGTTTGTTAATGAAGAGAACCTACTCAGAGCCCCAGAAATGGATGAGGTGCAAGGGAAGAATTACAACTCAATGTGGTTGCTGCAATAACTTCAGAAAGGATATACTAGGCAACCCCTCAAGTTTCCTAAGATATAATGATGTGGATCCTGTGCTTTCTAAGATAAAAAGGATGATATAAAGAATGGTCAGGTGGAGCATACTACAATTAGATTGCATCCCAAACAGCTGCATAATCAATATCTATGAGGAAGGAGACTGCATTTCTCCACATATTGATCACCATGATTTCATCAGACCCTTTTGCACAGTGTTCTTTATGAGCAAGAGAAATATTTTGTTTGGAAATGAAACTAGAGAATTCCAATGATCTATTGAAACTCCGTTGCTAGTGGGTTCAGTTTTAATTTTGAAAGGAAACGAAGTAGATTTGGCAAAGCACTGCATCCCAGGAGTGCAGCATGACAGAGTTTATGTTATGTTAAGAAGAATGGATAACAGATCCATACCCATAATTAGAAAAAATGCGCCCATACGAGCAATGAGATAGTTGTACCACTAAGTGTAAAGAAAAAGGAATTCTTTTCTTGGAGCATGGCTTAGAAGTTCAGCTTGATCATGAGCCGTCAAAGAGGACAGATAGATAGTTATTGTAACTTTTTGTACTGCATCACGACGATGCATATAGGATATGTAATGTTCCAGAAGTATTCAATATTTGATATGTATTCAGCATTTGATACTTTAAAATATATTTAACATGTTAGCTTTTGATAGCTTCAGCATGTGTTCAGTTTGTAACACTTATTTAAAGAAAAAGTTTAACAATGTTTCTTTCAGATTTTAGTGTATTTGTCAAATTGTCCTTTCTGTGCGATGGATAAAAAGCCTCAGAACCACATGTTGGTTCTAAATTATAATTAACAAGGAACGATACAACTAAAGTCTGATCATAAAATTTAAATAAAAATATTTTTGAAAAAATTAATCAATGGAATTTAAATTTGATAAAAAATAACACCCTGATCATAAAATGTGATAAAGACAACAAGAAGAATGATAAAATTAATCATTTAATTCCTCTCAAAATTCCAAGTTCTACACTCCCCGCTTTTGCAGCACAAATGTCTCTATCTGCACAAATTTTTCACAATCCTATGAGTGCCACACTCCTTACAAAATCTCAGGAAATTTCTGCAAACCTCTGTATTCATGAAATCTCAGCACTCGAGATAAGCTTCTGCCTTACTCCCTTCTAAGCAATTCTTCACAATCTTTTGTACACTTTTAATGAGTCCTTCACACTTATAGTGCACTCGAGGTTAATACCTAAATTCTGATTCCCATGAAATTTTTGGGTTGGTGCGTGAATGTTGATTCTGTCCACATATTTTCCACATCCCATCCAAGAAATTTTCCGTATTAATGAAATTTTTGGGTCGGTGCATGGATTTCGATTTTGTCCACATATTTTCCACAATCTATCTGAGAATTTTTTTGCATTCATGAAATTTCCGATTCGGTGCATGGATTCCAATTCAATCTATACATTTTTCCACAACCTATCTGAGAAATTTTCCACACATGAAATTTTGTGTTGGTGCATGGATGTCGATTTTGTCCACATAATTTCCACATTCTATCAGAGAAATGTTCTGCATTCATGAAATTTTTAGGTCGGTGCATGGATTTTGATTTTGTCCACATATTTTGCACAATTTATCTGAGAAATTTTTTGCACTCATGAATTTTTCGGATGGGTGCATAGATTCCGATTTTGCCCACATATTTTCCATGTTTATCCGAGAAATTTTTCAAACTCATGAAATTTTCGGGGTCAGTGTATGGATTTCGATTCCGTCCACATATTTTCCACAACATATCTGAGAAATTTTCCGCATTCATGAAATTCCATGACGATGCAAGGTCATCTGATTTCTTTAAGTTCCATGAAATTCTAGAGGTTGAGGATGTTATATCTGATTCTACATTGATTTAGGAGCTCCTCCTATCACAATCTTTCAAATTAAATTCCAAAGGTTGAGAATGTTACATCCAATTCCGTGCTACTTTAGAAGCCCTTCCTATCTCAATCTTTCAAATCGAATTCTAGAGGTTGAGGATGTTACATCTAATTCTGCATTGCTTTAAGAGCCCCTCCTATTGCAATCTTTCAAATAAAATTTTAGAGGTTAAGGATGTTACATCTGATTCCGCGTTGCTTTAGGTGCCCTTCCTATCGCAGTCTTTCAAATAAAATTTCAGAGCTTGACGACGTTACATCCGATTCCGCGTTGCTATAGGATCCCCTCTATCACAATCTTTAAAATTAAATTCCATAAGTTGAGGATGTCGCATCTGATTCTGCATTGCTTTATGAGCCCCTCCTATCACAATCTTTCAAACAAAATTCTAGAGGTTGAGGATGTCCTATCCAATTCTGCGTTGCTTTAGGAGCCACTCCTATTGCAATCTTTAATATAAAATTCTAGAGGTTGAGCATATCACATCCGATTTTGAGTTTATTAGGAGCCCCTCCTATCTCAATCTTTCAAATGAAAGTCAAGAGGTTGAGGATGTCACATCTGACTCTGCATTGCTTTAAGAGCCCCTCCTAATGCAATCTTTGAAATCAAACTCCAGAGGTTGAGGATGTCACATCCGATTTTGCATTGCTTTAGGAGCCCGTCCTATCGCAATCTTTTAAATCAAACTCCAGTGGTTGAGGATGTCACATCTGTTTCCATGATGCTTTCGGAGCCTCTCCTATTGCAATCTCTCAAATAAAATTCCAGATGTTGAGGTTGTTACATCTGATTCCATGTTTTTTTAGGATGCCCTCCTATCGCAATCTTTCAAATCAAATTCCAGAGGTTGAGGGAATAAGCACTTTGACTTAATCAAAGCTTCCTATCTCTTGGGGTTTTCCCATCTTGAAATTTGGCATAATTTCCTTGATGGTTGCCATTCTTTGACTAGAGCCAGTTAGGACATAATGTCCCTAGCAGTTACCTGAACTGGTATAGTCTTTTCTTCCTCGCGTAATGTCCTTAATGGTTGTCATTCTCTACACTGTTGTCTCCTCTCAAGTTGGATGTAAGCCCTTGTGCTCTCCATCTCAATTCGGTTTCCTCACACATACTTCTATCCTCAGAAACTGCTAAAATTAAAATCAAAATTAAAACTTTTAAACATCGAATTAAAATTGAATCTTCACCACTACCATAAATTTTCCTTATGGTTGTTTCCTGAATCCCCTTCCTTTTTCCCCAGTAAGAGTCTCTTATTACTCCCCAGTGGAAATCTTCTACTCTTTTTTGCTCTGTTCTATGTGTGCTGACTCAGACAGTCACGTTCCTTTTGTTGATTATTTCGACCAACGCCAATATGTGCGGTGTGCTGGCCCGACACACCACACCTATTGGGGGTCCATTTGTTGACCTCACTTTTGGTTGAGGTCTAGTTCCCTCCTTAGTAGCCCAGCATCTTGCCATAAGACTTTCTTGATGACTATTTCGATGGAACTAGTAAAGGAACCCTCACCATTAGAAACTCTAAACTCTTCTTTTCTCAATTTGAAGTTCCACATATTGGTCCTAACCTCTAACATTTAATAAGTGAGGCCAGTATAGGGGAGCACAAAGGGAGTCCCCATAGGACTGTTTGGCCTTAGAGTGGACACTGAGTGGTGTGGCCTTGTCCAGTTTCACAAACACACACACCTGATATTCCTCCAATTACACTCACAACCTCAAGCTTTAGTCAAATATGCTTAGTTGGTCCCTTAACTCTTTGGGAAACTTATGTAGATGGTCCCCTAGGCCACTAACACTAGGCAAAGGTTTAGCTGAGACTAGAACATGGAGGACGCAAATTAGGGAATGTTATTGCTCGATGGCTCAAGTAGGGTGGCTGTGTGGTTGGCAACCTCAAACCAACTTAAATACATAATTTAACCTTTTTCCCCCAAAACATACCCCAAATTACCAAACTACACTTGAAATCCAAATTTTTAAAATAACTAAATTTGTTGAAAAATCATTTCAAACCATTGAAACAACCTAAATTACCTAAAACACCCCCAACATCTTCAAAATGACCAAAGTACCTCTGATTTTTCCAAAACTACAAAAATACCCCCGGTGACCCAAACTTTCCCAAATCATTTTTAATCATTTCAAATGCCACCAAAACACATTTAGACCACTTCATTGAGCCCAATTTGACCAATTTAACCAATTTTGTCCAAAAGCCTGAGATTGTCCTTAAATGCCCAATTACCTCAATTCACCCACAATGACTGCTAATTTGATCCCAATTTTCCTCAATTTCAATTCAAAACTCAAATTTATCATGCCAAAAATTGATTGAAACCAAATCCAAGTTCAATTGGACCCAATTTCAAACCTTAATTCTAAGCTCAATTAAAAATTCCTAATTTTACCCTAAGCCAAAAATTCACCAAATTGAACCCCCAAACCTTTCCAATTGCCCCAAATTTGAATCCTAAACTCTTTAAAACACTTCCTCACATGAAATTAAACCTTTAATTGGCCTTGGTCAAGTGCCAATTTCACTAAAATTCAACTTTGACCTAAACCCCCAATTTTGCCCCAAACTCCAAATTCCACCAACTTGAGCTTCATAACTCCAAAATTTTCAATCAATTGGTATAAAAAAATCTTTATGACAATCCTTGGGACCAATTTAAACCATCAATTGGGTAAAAGCTAAGCTCTATCCCAATCCAAACCCAAGGTTGACCCAAAAACACCAAAATCGGCCATGAGCCAAAATATTTCAAATTAAGCTTCCAAATCAACTCAAAGTCACTCAATCCTTTTTCTAAAATATTCATGAAAATCATCCAAGTCAATTTGCTCAATCAATTGAACCCAATCCAAGCTCAAACCCAATCTAGTCCAACTTGAACCCAACATGCCCAAAATTGAACCCATGCACTGAATTTAACCAAACCAAACCAAACCGAGTTGATCAAACCAAAGCCACCACAACCACTAATTTCTAGTGACCATGCTAGACTCACCTAGCCCACTCTATATGAGCTATCTTTGCCATCAACCTTAACCATTCAGAGTTAATCATCATTAACCCTCTCCTGGCTCCACTGATTTCTCTAGCCACCACCACTGGCCCTATCGACCGACCGAGAGGCCAAAAAATCACAAATCGAGTGCCACCCTCTTCAAATCCAAACCCAAATTCACCTACCCAATGTGGCTCATCCCCATTGGTTGGCTGCACTCTTCAACCCTCCACATAGGCAACCAATTGAACATAAATTTAAGCTCAGACAACCACCCCTTCCATGGAGATTTAAACCCACCTCCTCCTTGGACAAATTGAAGGATAACCAAAACTAAGAAAAACTTTGCCAAAATATCACCAGCCCTCCTTGCAACCTAGATAAACTCATCCCTACAAATCTCCAGCCCTAATTCCCTCTGCCTGAGTTCAATTTTTGAGCTCAAAATCAGGGTAATTCTTTCCACATTTTCTCTACACCTCCATAATCCACCAAACTCAAATTAATTATGCCGACACCATCCCCAAATTGAGAGGAGTTGATCCCTCACAAGAGCCCCATGACAGAGAGCCTCTAACCTAGCTCAAGACCAACACCTGAAAATCACATTGGCTAAAATTATACTTAGGAAATTCACCACAGCACAATAACTCATCTAGAGGCTCGTTGGACTCCACTAAAGCTTCTCTAACCATCTAATTGAAACTACACCTCCTAGAAAAAGGTATTGAACTCTCCCCTCGATCTGAGCTTAATTATATTCTCAATACGCATATAGTGTATTTCCTGCTCAATCAACCGTATAGATAGGTTTGCCTTGAGTAGATGAAGGTGTAGCAATAAACGCGAACTGATTTTGTTGAGTCTTGCTTGAGTTCTTAAGATTAGAAGTTGAACGGTTTACGAGTTAGGTTAATCAAGAACGATAATAGAGTCATTTGATTGCTCGTGTATTGAATGGATGGACAATATCAAGCCGAATGAACTTTTGATATGAGAATTGTGGGCTGACGAGGAGGCTATGTGGCTGGCGGCGCTGAATCAGAGAGCACTGCATGTAAAGCTTGACGCGCCAGCTGACTAGATTAACTAGAAAAATGAGATTTTATGATTTAATTTAAATGTCAGAATTTCAAAAATTCATAATGTTGCATAAAAAAATCACAAAAATAAAATAAAAATAACCTCTTGCTTAGTGAATAGAGAAAAATAATGTGGACAAAATATAAAAATTATTTGTTGAGTCTCTAATTTTTAATTAATTAAAAAGTCTCTGAGTTGTTTTAATTTTAAGTGATTAAATATTGTTCATCAAAGCTTAAATCTTTGGAGGTTCATTCCTCATGATAGAGGGAATGATCTCTGATTTTTCTAAGGTTAGAGAGCATCTCTATGCACATAACCCCAATTTCCAAGCTTAGTTGGCTATTTTGGCTTAAATAAATTATAGAAATTAAAATATCACTTGGAAAATTATGGGATGAACTTTAGTATGTTTCTTGTGGTCAGAGGAGCTTAAGAAAAATAGGAGAATGGTTTGGATAATTTGGTGTATTTCTATAGTTTGTTAAATGCTTATAAATTGTATTAAATTATTTAAATTAAATATTATTCAAAAGTTAATAAAATCATTTCCACATTGTGTAGAAAATGTTTGTTGACTCACTGTAAAAATTTAAAATTTATTTAGTTAAGTTTAAGTACCAAAATTGATTTTTTAAGATAAATTATATTTTTGTACAAAATAACTATATTAAATTAAATACCTTCAAGAAAATTATGAAAAGTGGTTTGCTGAGTTCCGTGTGATTAGGCGCACTTAGGAAAAGTAAATTTTATTTTTAAGAAAATACTTCATTTTTAAGCTATACCTTAAATTAAAAATAATTCAAAATAATTAAAAATTTCAAAATTATGAAAATGGTCTAAAATGTTCTGTATTACTTCCTGATCATTTGGGACTCATTAAAATATTTTTTTTCTAATTTTTCATAATCAAAAATAAATTTTTAAAGGCCTACAATTGAATTTTCCTTAACTTCTCATTAAAATAATTATAATAAATAAATTAAAAAATCATAAAAATGATAAATTTGTTTCTCTAAGTTCTCTGGACTTAAGGAAATTTAATAAAGATATAAAAAATGATTTTTGTAATTAAAACATGTTTTCTATTTAACTAAATCATTAAAATTATTAAATAATTATAATAATTAAAATATAATTTGAAAAATCATGAAATTTTTCATAAGTGTTTCTCTGACCAAGGTGAACCTCTAATAATTTTCCCATAATTAAAAAATCTTATTCTCATTAATTAAATAAATTAATATTGAAAAATCTTATTTTTGAATTAAAAAAATGATATTAATTAAATAAAAATCTAAAAGACCATATTTTTCTCCCCTGATATTTTAATTAACTCATGATTGAGTCTCCATAAAAATTTCATGGTCACTTGGGTTTTATTTAATAAATTATAGGAAAGGGAGCCTTTGGGGTAAAATGGTAATTTTGGAATTTTAATGCCTTAATTAAATTTTAGGAAAAATCAAAGGCTAAATGGGTAATATTGATTATAATAAAATCTCTTGGATGTTTGAAACATAATGGGTTAAGAGGTAGAAACAAATTTTCCTAAAGTAAAATTGCAATCTTGATAATTGTCATGACTTGGAAGTCAATTCAATAGGATGATCTTAAAGTAATGGGCTTAAAGCTATGAAGATAGTAATTTACTCATTTAAGGCCCACTAATTGATAATTGGATGCTACGTTTGATATGAATGAGAAATGAAATTCCATTTCAATATTTAATTATCTTAAATTTACTTTGAAAATTGACATTTAGAGGGCCTAATAGTGAACTAGGTTTGATTTGTAAAAATTGCTTAATTGGGAATAGAAAAGATGAACATAATTAATTGATAAACACTTTCAAACACTTTAGCCCCTACTTTAACTCTGGGCATTAAAATACCTAATGACTTTGGACTTGCCCTTTGGAGTACCCATTCATATAATTGTCAAATAAAATATTAAGCGACTATCATTTATTAGATAATTAAAATATCAAGGTTCACTGAGTAATGGGATAATTTTAATTCAAACTTCGGATGATTAATGAAACAATATAATAAGTTCAAAAATGAACTCAAAACGTTTAATGAGATCTTTAGCGATTCAGGTTCATTCCTCGAACACTTTGGAATCTCTTGGATATTTTGAAGGACAAATTGAACTTGTTATATTTTGTTTTAGAAAGTCATCTACAATGATCTTTAGGGACTCATTGAGTCATGGTTTGAGGGTTTGGAAACTACACCTTCATCTACTCTTGTGATTTATTTCAATTTCCTACAAAGTTATATACTTATTGCGAAGCTAATATCTTAGCAGGAATTCCAAGAAGATGACAAGTATGCTTTTACAGTGTTATTTAATTTCTATCATTTTACTTTCCGCAATCTTATTTTGCTGCAAAATTTTATAACTGCTTGGTTGTGCACCATACTTTGCTTGCCACAATTAAAATTATTTTCAAAAAATTAATCAACATTTTCAAAAATCTAAAACAAATTGTTTCAAAGGTAACCTTAAATCCTTTGAAATGTCACTAAACATAAAATGCTCTTTTTAATTTATGGGAGTCTCTCGGAGGAGGTAACCCAATGTTGCTAAAAGATCTCCCCGGTTTAAATAAATGTAATGATACATCAAATTAATATATTGTTTTAAGTACATACTTTATGCTTATTTTTGGTGATATCACACCTTAAAGAATGGTATATTCATGTTTTTGTTGCAAGTTTATCATTTTTAAGCATTTGGAGCAAAAATGGTAAAAATGATGAAATTTGGAGCCAAAAAAACTAATTTTTGGGGATTCTGGCACATGATGGACCAGATCTGCGCATGATGTGCTGTTTGACAGAGAACTGGCATTTGACACATGATTTTTCAGAGATGACTTTTTGCAAATTAAGGTGATTCGTGATAAATTTTGCACAAATTCTTAAAAAGACACTTGTTCTACACACCTATTGGAGTAATTTAATGCATCTAGAGACTTTAGAAGGCTCTTTTGTGAAGGGATATGTCTCTTGGATCAAAGGGCATATCTTTTGAATTAAAAAGAGTTTATTTTTGTTGCAAACTTTTGGTGGAAATTTGGAATTCTTTTCAAAGGAGGTAGCCCAAAAATAAAAGAGGAGACTTCAAGAAGACTTAGGGAGGGACGAGAAAGGGAGAGAGAGAGAAAGTTGGCATGAGAGGCAAGAGGAGAGAATAAGAGATTTTCTTCTATGGTTGTAAGAGGAAAGTCAAAGTGAGAGATTTCTTCTTCATTACACTTCTAAGAGAAAATTGAGTGGGATTGTAAAGAGAGAAAGGATTGGAGAAAACTTCTAGGGATTTGCTTGGGAAGGATTGTGAGATAAGTTATGACTTTTATATATTTTGTTCTATAAACTTGTTTTTATATAAGAAATCCATGTTCAGTCGTATCCTTCTCATGAATTCTGAGTAGTTTTCTTTATCCTTCTCCGTATTTTGAGATGTGGTTTTGTGAAGAATTGATTTTGTTTTCTAAGATTTTAAATGTTAATAATTTGTGATGATTTGAACTCCGATTTTCATTTACTTTTTGATTTGGCCAATTGAAATGTTAAACCTTGTTGAGAAACATATGTTCTGAAAAGGGATATAATCTCTACAACATAGGGAAAGTCACATTTGATTTCATGGGAGAGTATGTCATCCATGGGATTGGGTTCAAATAAATAGAGAAATATACTCTGTTGGATGCAGAATTTGAGATTTTAAGGTGACAGATTAGAAACTCCAATTTGGTCCATTTGATTGGAAACTGATGGAGATTGTTAGCCCTCAAGTAAGGGAGTAGTGGGAGCTCTAGAGTGGCAGTCAGTATCCTCACAGCCTAACCACAGAATTAGGGACAAAACTCTGGATTAGTTAATGTTCTTTATAACACTCGGAAGAAGGTAAGAAATATGATTGCTCCTATTTGGCACAAAATTTTTTTTATATATATTTTCCAATGATTTCAATTTCTTCATAATCCATATACTCATTGTAAAGGGGAAGGATGCTTTCTTAAATTTGAGCTTTCCGTCAAAATGAAAACTTTGTTTGGTTTCTGTAATTTTTTACTTTTGAAAGTTAGTTCTTAGTTAGTTAACTTTATTTTTCAACTGTATTTTATATAGCATTTACCTTAGTAGTTAATATTCAAACATCACATTTTACTTTTATTTTTGCATTTTTAATTATAAAATAATTTTAAAAACTTATTTTAAGGATTTTCCAACTTCCTTGTGGGATCGATATCTAGGACTCCATTTAAGCCCTTTATTACTTGATCGATACGTATACTTACGTTAATTTTAATGGAGATTTGGAGTTTAAAAAGATTTTTAAAGGATAAACTATTTTCTTAAAAGGTATTATTTTTGGAATTATATTACATATTTATTATATATTTACCGTGTGCAGTTTTCTAATATTGAAAAATATTTGCAAAATTTACACACTAAATCTATGCCCGCACCAAGTTTTTGAGCCATTGTCGGGGAAGTAACGGAAAGTATTACTAAGTATTTTTTTATTTAAAAAATGTATATATATATATATATATATATAT
>JXCR01127005.1:195573-209130 GCA_002079205.1 Phalaenopsis hybrid cultivar
TATATATATATATATATATATATAAGAGTGTTTGTAGTTTAGTTTGAACATTTTCTTTTTTAAGTGTGTTAGCTTGTTTTTTTTAATTATGTGCTTTATTTTGTTTATGTGTAGTGTAAGATCTAAAAATTTAGTACCTTACAATTCTGAACTAGAGATAACTGTTAGAAAAATTTGAAAATAACAAAAAGAGAAAGATCATTTTCTCAAAATAGCTTGCAATTTAAATAATGTTGGAAATGAAAATGAACATCATCAGAGTCCTTTAAGAGATTATGCTAATCCTACAACAGATGAAATTCATTTCAGTATACAAAACCCTTGTTCTAGCTACTAATTCATTTGAGCTTAAACCTGTTACTATCCAAACGGTACAAAACAATCAGTTTGGAGGATCACCAACTAACGATCCTAATTTACACCTTGCTAGTTTTCTAGAATTGTTTGTTATATTTAAATATGTTGGAGTGTCAAATGATGGTGTCAGGCTTACACTTTTTCCTTTTTCATTAAGGGATAAACCTAACATGTGGTTAAACTCATTAGCACCTAAATCTATTAAAACATGGGGAGATTTATCACAAAAATTCTTATCTAAATATTTCCCACCTTTAAAAACTACTAAGCTTAGAAATGATATCACATCTTTTTGTCAGTTTGAAGGGGAATCAATTTATGAAGCCTGTGAAAGGTTTAAAGATCTCCTTAGAAAGTTTCCACACCAGGCATTGTCAGATTGGTTAATAATTCAAACTTTTTATAATGGGTTTGTTAGATCTCTTAAAATCAATAATTGAAGCTACTATTGGTGGATCATTAATGTCAAAATGATTTGATGAAGCATATTCATTAATTGAAGAGATGGCTACAAATAATTTTCAATGGCCCTCTGAAAGGGTAAATCCAAAAAGAGTAGTTATTATTCATGATTCTGATGCAATATCTATTTTAGCTGCCCAAATAGTTGTTATATCAACGAAGATAGATCAATATGGAATGAATTATTCTCAGACAGCACCTGTGCTTGAGGAAAACTCATTGGGACAAATGATAGAATCTCAATCTTCTTATAAAACCATAAATGCAGTAAACAATCTTTCTAATAACCCTTATGTCAATTATTATAATCCTAGATGGAAGAATCATAAAAAATTTAATTGGAGTAACAATAACTCTAATGCTGCAAATCTGCAAAAAGGAAACAATACCGCTAACCCATTGGGAAACTCCAACAATCAAGGGAATCAAGCTTATAAACCTTATTACCCCCAATGATTTAATAATTTCCAAAGTAAGGAAAAAAAGCTATCAATGGAAGAATTGATATTGCAAATGGGCAGTCAATTACAAATTCAAGGAGTTGCAATCATGAACATTGAAAATCAATTGGGATGTATTGCTACTGCACTTAGCAAAAAACCACCAGGAACATTGCCTAGCAATGTTGAAGTAAATCCTAAAGATCAGAACAAAGAGAAAATCAAAGCTATTCAAAATAGAAGTGGAAAAGATTTAGAAAATAGAGTTCAAAAAGATGTTAAAGTTGAAAAAGATGAGGTAGAAAATGAAAAAATTGGTGAAGATTTTCATTTTGAAGCAAAAAGTCTTATTAATCCAGTGAAAATCACTGTACAAAGAATACCACCTCCATTTCTTCAAAGATTGAAGAAGAAACAGAGAGATAAACAATTTTGAAAATTTTTGAAAAATTTGAGGAAATTAACAATAAACATTGGATTTGTTGAAGCTTTGGAACCAATGCCAAACTATGTGAAGTTCATGAAGCATATACTTAATAAAAAAAGAAAGTTTGTAGATAATGAGACTGTTGCACTCTGCAAAGAGTGTAGCATTATAATTCAGAAAACAATTCAAGAAAAACTTAAAGATCCTAGTAGTTTTACAATTCCTTGTGCTATTGACAAACGATTTTATGGAAAAGCTTTATGTGATTTAGGGACCAGTATTAACCATATGCCATTATAAATATTCAAAATGTTGGGCCTAGGAGATATTTCACCTACAAATGTAACTCTTAAGTTAGCTGATCGTTCAATTACCTATCCTAAAGGAGTTATAGAAGATGTATTGGTAAAAGTAGATAAATTTATCTTTTCTGTGGACTTTATTGTATTAGATATGGAGGAAGTTAAAAAATTTCCAATCATTTTAGGAAAACCATTCGTAGCCATTGGAAGAGCATTTATAGATGTGTAGAAAAGAGAATTAACTCTAAGAGTTAGTGATCAAGAGGTTACATTTAATATTGCAAAATGAATAAGATACCCTGCAAAAGAGTAAGAGATTGAATGCTTCAGAATTAATATTAACGAATATTTGAGCCATGAATATTTGAAGAAGACTTTTGAAAGAGAAGTTGAAAAGGAATATATGGAATATCAAGATGAGGATAAAATTCACGATGAATATATGGAAGTGAGTAAAGAGGATTAAGATTATGTTCAGGAAAAATTTGAAATTTTAGATCCTACAGAAAGTAATAAGAATTTGATTTCATGTATTGAGAAACCTTCTGAACTAGAACTTAAAACACTTCCTACACATTTGAAGTATGCATTCTTAGGAGATTTATCTACATTACCTGTTATAGCATTCTCAGAATTAACTGATACATAAGAACAACAGTTGTTGGAAACTTTAAAAAGATATAAGAAAGCTTTTGGATGGAAATTAGCTGATGTTAAAGGAATCAGTCATTTAATTTGTATGCATAGAATCTTATTAGAAGCTCAACATGAACCAAGAGATGATCCTCAAAGAAGATTAAAAAAGTTGTGAAAAAAGAGATTTTAAAATGGTTAGATGCTGGAATAATATATCCTATTTCAGATAGTGTTTGGGTAAGTCAATTCCCTGTGTTCTAAAGAAAGGAGGTGTGACTGTAGTGACAAATGAGCATAACGAATTAATATTAACAAAACAAGTCACTGGTTGGAGAATCTACATAAATTATAGAAAATTAAATTCTGTCACCAGAAAGGATCATTTTCCTTTACCTTTTTTAGACTAGATGTTGGATAGATTGGTTGGGCATAAATAGTTTTTTTTTTCTATATGGATATATCTGTTATCACTAAATACCTACTGCTTCAGAGGATCAAGAGAAAACAACATTTACTAGTCCTTATGGAACTTTTTATTTTCGACGAATGCCCATGCCCTTTGGATTATGTAATGCACATGTAACATTTCAAAGATGTATGATATCAATGTTCAGTGATTTGATTGAAATTGGTATTGAAGTCTTTATGTACAATTTTTCTGTATTTTAAAGTTCATTTGAAATATGTCTAAATAATTTTGAGAAAGTTTTGGAACGTTGTGAAAAGACTAATCTAGTATTGAATTGGGAAAATGTCAATTTATGGTTCTAGGAAGACTTGTGCTTGGGCATAAAATTTCAGAAATTGGCATGGAAGTAGATCCTGCAAAAATACATGTTATATCAAACTTACCGCCACCGACTACAGTTAGAGGAATTAGGAGCTTTCTACAACATGCTAGATTTTACAAGTGATATATTGAAGACTTTTCAAAAGTTACTAAACTTTTATGCCAACTTCTAGAAAAAGATTCAAAATTTGAATTTAATAAAGATTGCATTAAAGCCTTTGAAACTTTAAAGAAAAAAATTGATCACTACTTCTATCATTGTTTCATCTGATTGGGAGAAACCTTTCGAACTAATGTGTGATGCTAGTGACTATGCAATTGGAGCTATTTTAGGGTAGAGATATGATAAGATTTTTAAAGTTATATAATATGCTAGTAAGACTCTTAATGTGTCTCAAATTAATTACACTACTATTAAAATAGAATTAATAGCCATTGTGTATGCTTTTGATAAGTTAGGTCATATCTGATTGGAGCTAAATGTGTTGTGCATATTGACCATTTGGCTATTCAATATTTAATGAAAAAGAAGGATGTTAAACAAAGATAGTACTTCTTATGTAAGAGTTTGATTTTGTAATAGTTGATAGGAAATGCACTGATAATCAAATTAATGATCATCTATCTAGGATAGAATAAGAAGATAACTTTATTTGGAAAGAGAAATTAATAAAACTTATCTTGATGGACAACTTTTTGCTATAAAAGAGTGGGAAATATTATGGTGTTCTGATATTGTAAATTATATTGTTATTGGTATTTTACCTTACAGTTTGACAAAACAACAGGAAAAAAAATTTATTTATGATGCAAAATCATATTTTTGGGATGACCCTTATTTATATAAACAATGCAAGGATTTAATAATGAGATGATGTGTGCCTTATAGAGAAATTTAGAAATTTATCGAAAATTGTCATGATTATGAATTTGGAGGTCATTTTGGGAATGATAGAACTATTCATAAAATTTTACAATCTAGATTTTATTGGCCTACTCTATTTAGAAATGTTAATATATAAATAAAAGCATGTGATCATTGTTAGAGAGTAGGTAATATTTTAAAAAGAAATGAAACGCCTCTAAATTTTAATTTAGAAATTGAAATTTTTGATGCATGAGAATTGGATTTTATGGGACCATTTATACCTTCATTCGGAAATATTTATATATTGATTACAGTGGACTATATTTTTGTTGGCACTTAAAAATTGAGGAGTTGCCCGTTGGAAGTTGTCGATTATCGGAATCGAAATCCCGTCACTCGCTTCAAAAAGACATTTAATTTATATCTATATGTATATATATATATATATATATATATATATATATATATATATATNATTCCATATCTTTCATAATTTAAATGAAAGAGCACTACACCTCAAGCTATGTGTCCATCCCGAAAGATAAACACATACCTTGATAGTGCGGCTCAATCAAATAAACTAATAAATTTATGACATCTGATTGGCCTTCAAAAACCATTTTATTTATAAGCCGACAAGTTCTTTTATTTTTATAAAAAAAATTAATTAGGGTTTATATTAACCTGGGTTAAAAAAAGCTTCCTATAAGGGCAACCCCTCTTGTTAATTACATCTTAGATAACCGAAGTCACCTAAGAAAACTCTTGATAAAAATCATGGGATATTATCTTCAAGGAGGTCAAAGGAGTATAACTTCTCAAAGTGATCGGACAAAGAGGTCTGAAAGGGGAATAACTAAAATTTGGAACACATATAGTAGAATTCAAAGGAGGAGAGACTAGGGGATGTCATAGATCCGGAGAAGAGTCTCAGTGACTTCTCAAGCTACCCTAGGGCTTGGCTTCAATTTAGAGGAGAAATATTTAAATGTTCTATCCTACCAGTTTTATTAATTAAAGCTTACATTCATGTAAAGCGATCAAATAAATAGCCTTGAAGATATGAGGATTTAGGTCATAATGAAGGATGACCTCGAAATACTAAAACGAGTTAGGGCTTATATTGTGTATCAGAGCTATACAAAAGCCTAAAGATAAGTTAAGGATTTATGTCACACCAGGGGAACAACCTCAAATTCATATGGCTTAGTTGTTTAATTTTAAAGAAAGAATGGTTTAGCTGTTGCAGATATATTTGGCTGTTGAAGATGGTCGTGCTGCCCACAATGCCAGCACCAAGCTCCTTGTCATGACAAGATTAAGTTTTCTAATGTGTCAAGTCTTGATATCAAATCAGATGTCTTAAGGATATGGTTATTTAAACATTGTTGGGGATGTTAAAGTTGATTAGAGCAACATCGGTTAGGATCATATAGTTCCCTCATTCCGGCACTACTAATTTCTTTCGGATTCACTTATTCAAATGAATTTACTAAAATCAACTTAATGATTTCCATACTTTCATTTAGACTGTGGGAAGTCTCGTTAGCAACCGTATGTTACCTCCTCCGAGGGATTCCCTATCATTTGATAGAGACATTTTAATTTGGTTTCAAATTTTTTTCTGTTGTTTGTGATTTAATTTTGAGTTATCTTATATTTTGAATGTTGTGGCGGTGAATTTTATCTTGTTTAATTTTTAAATTTTGGTTATGGTTATGCGGCTATCCTAACAGTTTTGGTTTTGGCATGCAGGGTGACAACATTGTTTAACATAGAAGTTCGAGACAAGAAGCACGAAAAGGTAAATGCAACAATTTAAAAGCGTACCTTTTGATTCTTCTCGTTCCTCCACTTGTAAGGTTAGCTTTCGCAATGTATATATAAAGTTTTGCAAAGAATTGAAATTTCTAGAGAAGATGAAGGTATAGCTACCAGACACCAAGTTACGACTTTATTGAGCCTCTGATTATCTTAGTGGGTGATTTTAGAACAAAATATGGCAAGTTCAATTTTCCCTTCAAAATATCCAAAAGATTTCAATGTGTTTTGGGAATGACCCTGAACTGCTTCAAGGATCCCTTGAATTATTTTGAGTTCATTTAGAACTTCATCATATTTTTCCATTCATCATCCATGGTTAGAGTGTGACTACCCTGTTGCTCAGTGACGCTGGACAATTCATTTATCCTAAGGATAGGATACTTAATCAATTTGATACTTTACTTTAAAGATTATATGGATGAATGCCCCTAAGGCAAGCTCAAGCATTAAGGATTTTGTGCTCATCCCAAATGGGCTCGTAGTGCTTAAAAGGTGTTAATCATTAATCGTTTCTAAACTCCAATGAATAGGCTTAAATATTAAACTTTGCTCACTACCAAGCCCTTAACAATTTCAAAAAAGGGGAAGTTGTAATTTTCAGAAAAAAAAAACATTAATTTAAGTGAAAGGTATCCTTATCAACAAATCATTTATCACCAATCATGGGCTAGAAGTAAGTGAATTATCATCTTCCTAGTTTAAACCGATCACTTTAGGACCATTTAATTTTTGCTTAACTTTCAAAAAGGTAATTCAAGAACATATAATTTTATTCTTATTATGCAAAGGTGTCAAATTGGTTTCTGCATTTAACCCATTGCTTTTCAATCCTCTAATATAGTTATTAAGGATCAAGACTACCCATGCCCAATGGTGGCCTTCAAAATATTTAAGTATCCTATCCATGGATTAATCAAAATATCAAAGAGAAAAGTATGGTTTTTGAAAATTTTATTTAATTTAAATAAATATTTTAACTTAAAAATAGGATTTTTCAATGTAAATGTTTTTAATTAATCAAAATGATGTTTTAATTTATGGGAAAATTATTGGAGGTTTGCCTAGGTCAGAAGAATACTTAGGCAAAGTTTTATAATTTATTAAATAATAATATTGTAACTATTATAATTATTTAAAGGTCATTTTTAATGATTATTTAAATACAAAAATATGTTTTAATCTTCAAAAATCACATTTGAATTTTTATTAAACCTTCATAAGTCAAAGAAACTAATAAGAATGAATTTTATATTTTTATGATTTATATTTAATTTATTATAATTTTTTTAGTGAGAAAATAAGAAAAATACATTTTAGGCCTTTAAAAAATTTATTTTTAATTTAGAAAAATGATGAAAAACCTTTTAAGGGGTCCCAAGTGATCAAGGGACAATTGCACACATTTTGAGCTATTCTTTTTATTTTTTAAAAATTTTGATTTTTTTAATTATTTTTAATTCAAAATATACTTTAAAAATAAAATATTTTCATAAAAATAGCTTTTATTTTATGAAATGCCCATGATCACAAGGAACCCACAAAACTATTTTTTATAATTTTTCTAAGCTTATTTAATTTAATATAATTTATTTTGTGCAAAAAATATATTTTTACTAAATCCACTTTAATGGCCAAATCAACTTAGATAAATTTAAAATTTTTATAGTGAGTTGAAATTATTTTTATGAACAATGTGGAATTGATTTTATCAACTTTAATTTATATTTAATTTAAAAAAATTAATACAACGTAAAAAATATTTAATTAATAACAGAAATATACAAAATTATTCCAATCATCACAATATTTTTCATAAGCGCCTCTGACTACAGAAAACCTAACAAATTTGATACGATAATTTTTTAAGGGATATTTTAACTTATATGATTAAATAAAGCTAAAATAGACACTTAGGCTTGAAAATTAGGGTTAGAAACACAAAGGTGCTCTCTAAATTTGAAAAGTCATCAGGAACCAACCCTAAAAATTTTAATCTATGGTGATTAGTATTTAATCATGATGAATTAAAATACCTCAGAGGGTATTTAATTATTAAAAAATCATATACATGGCAAATACTTTTTTATCCAAACTACTCTCTTCTGTTCACTGAGCAAGAGGGTATTTTTATTTTATTTTTATGATTTTTCTACACAAAGTTATGTTTCTTCAAAGATCAGCATTAAAATAAATCAAAAATCCTCTTATTTATCTACTTATCCACGCGTCACCACCTCAACCTCGTCCGCTCTGAAGTCCCCACGAGGCGCTCCGCCATTTGATGCCGCCAGCCATGTTGCTGGCTCGTCTGCCCACCTTTTTGCTCCCTCCACTCGCCCGACTCGATATCATCCTTCCGCTGAATAAACGCCCGATCAAACGATTCTCAGTCATTGTCCCTAATAGCCAGAGCCCGTGAGCCGTTAAACTTTTATACCTAAGATCTCGCTTGATACTCAACCAAATCACATGGGGTTTGTTTCTGCACCTTCATCTAGTTAAGATGAACATATTTATACGGTTGTTCAAGCATGAAATCAAGCCATTACACATGGAAAATCAAAATGAGCTCGGTTTAGGGTTGAGATTTAATACCTTTGTCTGAGAGGGGAGGCCTCAATAAGATGATTTTGGTAGCTTTGATTGAGTCCAACAAGCCTCCAGATGAAGTTTTAGGCCTTGGTGAATTTTCTAGATATGATTTCAATCAAAGTGGATTTCAGGTGTTGGTCTAGAACTATGTTAGAGGCTCTCTGTGATGGGGCTTCTATGGGGAATCAACTCCTCTCACTGTGGGGATGGTGTGTGCATAGTTAAATAAAGTTTGGTGGACTGTGGAAGTGTGGAAATATCTGCCCTGGCTTTAAGGAAAATTTTAAACTCAAAATTGAACTCTCACAGTGGGAACCAGAGGGGGAAAATGGTTGCAATGAGCTTAAGAGCTCTTGGAGAGTGTCTGAGGGCAATTGGGCAAATTTTCCCCAAGAAAATTGGATTGCTCTATGTTTTGACCATGGGAGGGGGTTTAAATAAAATGGTTTAGGGTGACCTCCAGGGCCAATTATTGGGTGCAAAATGATGCTTATGAGGAGGGTTTCAAAGTGCTAAAGCTAATTGGAAAGGGCCAGCTGAGAAGGGTGAGTTTGGGTTCAAATTTAGGCATGGGGGCTTTCAATTTTTGGGTTTTCCAGTGACTAGAGTGGCTGGCCATAGCAGAGGAGGTGGTCAGGCAGTCAGGTGAGCCAGGGGGGAGGGTTATATATGATAAACCACTAATGATTTGGCATGATGGTGGAAATATTTTGGCTTAGACCCAAAAATGGGATGAAATCCCTTAATTTGGGAACCATTGGACCACAACATACCTTGGCTAGTTTAGGTGGATTTAGTCTGGTCACTAGGGTGTACTTGGTAGCTGTGGTGTCATTAATTTGGTCACTTTGGCATGGCTAAGCCAATTTTGGTGCATGGGTTCAATTTGGGTCAAATTATCTTAAAGTTGGGTTTGGGTTAGGCTAGCTATGATATTTAGCCCAATTAATTGATCAATTTGGTGTGGGTGATTGTCATGAAGGGTTTAGAAAAGATTTGGATTGATTTTGAATTGATTTGGAGGTTCAATTTGAGGGATTTTGGGCATGCGATCAATTTAGGGATGCTCGGTTAGACTAGGGCCTAGGTCGGGCTAGATTTAGGTTAAGTTCAAATTAATTGTTTAAAATGGTCTATTAGAATATCATGAAGAGTTCTAAACATCAATTGGGTGTCAATTTTAGGGTTAGGGCATTCAATTTGGTGGAATTTAGTCATGTGGCTAAATTGGGGCAAATTACGGGATTTTAAATTTAGGTTGAAATTGAGTTGAATTAAGGCTTTAGCAAGGCCAATTTACAGCTCAATTTGATTATTAGGAATGTAGGAAGATTTTGGGATCTAAATTGGGGTAATTGAGTGGGCTAGGCTATGGGGTTCAATTGGGTCATATGGTAAAAATTGGGGTTTATTTTTATTTGAGTTGAAATTGGGCTCAAATGTGGGTCAATTGGACTTAGATTTGATTTTAAATGATCATATACATGATGAATTTGAGTTTATAATTCAAATTGTGGAATACTGGGGTCAAATTGATAGACATTTAGGGTGAATTTGGGGAAATTAGGTCTTTAAGGGCAATTTGAAGCTTTTGGTCAAAGTTGGTCAAATTGATCAAATTAGGTTTAATTGAAGGGTCCAAATTGGTTTTTGAGACATTTTAAATGATTTTTAGGGTTTTTGGAAAGTTTGGACCACCAAGGGCATTTTTGTAATTTTGGCAAATTTGGTGGTATTTTGGTAATTTTAAAAATTTTGGCTGGTTTTGAGCAATTTGGGTAGTTTGAAATAGTTTGAAAAGATTTTTTAACAAATTTTTGTATTTTGGGTGAAATTGGGATTTTTTGCCAAATTTAGGGTGTTTAGGGGGGGCAAAGGCTAAGTTTGATATATGAGCCATGGACCAATGGAATCCCCATTTAGTTTCTCAATATACTAGTCTTAGTTAAACCCTAGCTTAGGGCTAGTGGGACCAGGGACCATTTACATGAGTCTCCAAAAGATCAAGGGATCAAAGTAAACAAATTTTTGGGTTTAGGGTTGTGAGTGAAAGTGAGTGCAAGTGAGTGAACTAATTCCATACCAACACCCAGGGTCAACCTTAAAACCAGATAGTCCTATAGGGATTCCCCTTGAGCCTCCTCACCTGATAAGTGCTAAAGGTTAGGACTAATATGTGGAACTTCAAGTTGAGCAAAGAATGGTTTAGACTTTCTAATGGTGAGGGTTCTTTTTCTAGTCCTCTAAGAATAGTCAACAAGAAATTCCTATGGCTAGACCCTAGGCTACTAAAGAGGAAAGACTAAGCCTCAACAAAAAGGGAGGCCAACAAATTGACCCCCAATACGTGTGGTGTGTCAGGCAAGCACACCGCACGTATTGGGGTAAAGAGACCTACCCCAAATTCAGAAAAAGAAAGGAGACTACGGGAACAATCATCGGGCAAACCGACGGTCCCAATGGAAATTTGATTTTAATTGAATATTTTAAAATTTACTTCAAATTTTGATTTCAATTTAAGTTCTCAAGGAGATAGAATTATGCATCAGGAGATCAGATTGAGTGAAAAGTGCAAGGACGCACACCTAACTCAAGAGTAAACATAAGTGCAAGGATGGGAATAAGGCTTGAAGAGGCTTATCGTAAATGCAGGGATGGAAATAAGGCTTAGAGAGGCCTACCCCGAATGCAGACATGAGAATAGGGTGTGAAGAGGCTTACCTCGAATGCAAAGATGGGAATAGGGCTTGAAGAGGCCTACCCCGAATGCAGACATGGGAATAGGGCGTGAAGAGGTCTGCCCTGAATGCAAAGATGAGAATAAGGCTTGAAGAGGCCTACACCAAATACTAAGATGGGATTAGGGCATGAAGAAGCCTACCCCAAATGTAAAGATGGAACTAGGGTTTGAAGAGGCCTACCCTGAATGCAAAGATGGGACTAGGGTGTGAAGAGTCCTACCTCGGATGCACACATGAGAATAGGCCGTGAAGAGGCCTACCTTGAATGAAAAGATGGGAATAGGGTGTGAAGATGCCTACCCTGAATGCAAAGATGGGAACAGGGCGTGAAGAGGCCTACCACAAATGTTGACATGGGAATAGGGCGTGAAGAGGCCTACCCGGAATGCAAAGATGATAATAGGGCGTGAAGAGAACTACCCCGAATGCAGACATGGGAATAGGGTGTGAAGAGGTCTAAGTCAAATGCAAAGATGGGAATAGGGTGTGAAGAGGTCTACCCTAAATGCAAAGATGGTAATAGGGATTGAAGAGGCCTACCTTAAATGCAGACATGGGAATAGGGCGTGAAAAGGCCAATCTCAAATGCAAAGATGGGAATAGGGTGTGAAGAGGCCTACCCCAAATTCTAGCATGGGAATAGGGCGTGAAGAGGCCTACCCCAAATGCAGATAAGAGAATAGGGCGTGAAGAGGCCTACCTCGAAGGCAAAGATGTGAATAGAGCGTGAAGAGGCCTACCCCAACTGCAGACATGGGAGTATGGCGTGAAGAGGCCTACCCCAAATATAAAGATGGGAATAGGGCATGTAGAGTCCTACCCCATATGAAAAGATGGGAATTAGAATTTAGGTACTTACCCCAAGAATAACACGAAAATCTTGTAGAGAACATGTAGTGTTGTGTTCATAAAAATGTGACATGTGAATATTGACATTAGTGAAGAAACTTTGTGAGACATTGTATAGACTACGAAACTCCAGGAGATATGAAGAAGCAACTGCAGACAAGAATGACCGTGCTGCCCAAGAAAAAAGTAAGAGACCTCAAACTCGAGGGAAATAAACTCAAGTAAATTTTTTTTTTCTTTTATTGTTGTCTTTATCACATTTAATTATCAATGTATATATATATATATATTATATATATATATATTTTAATTATTTCGAGCCAAAATGAATCGAACACAATCGAACAAATCTTTGTTCGTGTTTGACTCGTTTATATATCGATCACAAAACAATTATTTGTGTTTGACTTGTTAACTTAGTGAACGAAATTTACACAAGCTTCTTAATGAGTCGAACAAAAATTATTCGTGAACAACGAGCTGTTTTGACAACCCAACCTGTGAGGAAACTCCAATCGAATTATTAGTGATTGTCCAAGACTGTCTTGAGTTCGATGAACTAACACCATAGGCATGACAACTCTAAGGGTCTGTTGATAAGCAGCTTATCCAGATAAGCTACTGAGCAGTAGCTGATCCAGATAAATTGATTGACTGTTTGGTTTGTGCTGTTGGAAAACAACTGTTTTGCAAATTTTTCTGGATAAATGATTATTTCGCCTCTGTGCAGTAATGCTGTTTACAATAGAACTGTTATAAAAATATATTTGATACTTGAGAAGCTAAAAACCACTTCAGAACAATACAAAAAATTAGATACACACTTCACTTAACAGTGAGTATCAAGATTGCTTAAAAAGAAAAATATGTTAAAATTACAATTAAAAATATGATAATCTTAATTTTAAAGTACAAATGATGTTTGTCACGAGCTATGTCGTTCTCTAGAGATAACATTCAACCCCGATCATTGATAGTGGAATCCGCCAAACTGTCTGCCTAGCAGAAGTCACTTTTTCGTAATCCTCTGTAGGCACATGTAAAACTGTCTCCCGTATCTAGGTGCCCGACGTGATTTCAGTAGGGATGTCTATAGTCTGTTGTGACAAAGCACTCCTCGGGAGGTCTTTGAAATCCTAGAGCTCATATTCCTTAAATGATTCAAAAGTCAATCCATTATTCATAACACAAACATAAATTGACAAAGACACTAATCAATTACAGTTTTGTGCGGGAGCAAGGACTCATAGAACTAAGTACACCAACCCC
>JXCR01127006.1:4550-20249 GCA_002079205.1 Phalaenopsis hybrid cultivar
GATGTAAAGGAGGGCAAGATTGCCATCTTTTATAGCAACGAAGATCTAGTCTCTCTAAAGGCTGAGTGCAAATTTATACTCATTGGCAAATTTCAATTAATTCACCCCAAAATGGAAATTGCTAGGAAGTATTTTGACAATTTTCCATTTGTTGGTGCTTGGCAATTGGGGCTGATTGATGGCAGACATATCATGATTAAATTGGCATTAGAGGAGGACTATGCAATGCTTTTTTGGAAGAAAAATATCTCCTTCACTGGTACCCTCATGAAGATCATTAAAAGGACACCTAACTTTGATCCTAGCAAAGAACCCGCTATTGTCCCAATCTGGTTCAAGTTACCTGGTCTCCCAGTACATTTTTTCATCCACAAAGTTCTCTTTAATATTGGGTTGGCACTGGGGAGACCATTGAAAATGGACTTCCCTACTTTTAATTTCTCAAGGCCCTCTATAGCTAGAATTCAGATGGAGAGGTTCAGGTGGAGAGGGACATCACTCTCCCAATGGTGGAGGAAATTTTGGCTTGTGTCTAAGGAGGAGGGGCACTGGAAGAAAATTGTCATGGAGCAAAAACTTATTATTTCCATCATGTAGGATCTTGGACACACTTTTGATAGGTGTTACAGGTTACATCCTACTCACAAGAAGAAAACCACATTGGCTGTAGAAAGGAAAGACATTCTTGAAAACAATAACAAGTTTTCTGAAAACCTTACTAGAAAAATATAGCCAACTGAGGGGGATGCATACAGAGGAGCTGAGGATCATTTAAATCACTAGAACACACTCATTACAAATCTTAAAGAAATCCCTAATCTTACAATGCTTGCAGAAACACAAATGGAAGAGGGAGAATGCATTGTGACTTCTCTACTTTATGTAGAGGAGAAAGCAGTAACTGTTCACCCTAGTACCCCAACAGAAACTGTAAAACTTCTTGAAAATCAGTTATCTACAATGTAGCAAACATTGGAACAAGATTGACAAGTTCAGAAAGCAAAAAAGAAAATGAAATCTGTATTGGAAGAAAAGAAAAGTTTGAACCCAACATAACCTATAAGGCCTTCTGAAAATGAAATTGTTGAAATGTAGCAAACAATGGAGCAAGAGTGGCAAGTTCAGAAAGAAAAAAAGAAAAAGAAATATGCTCTAGAAGAAAAAAAAACTTTTGACTGAAAATTATCACACTGGAAGATCTCCAAATTCTCAATAAAATTCACCCACACAGCTTACAAGGGGGAGGACTGGATCAAGATCTCAGCCCTTTCACACCAAATATCTCACCATGATTAATTTCATTTGTTGGAATGTTAGGGGCATTGCTCACGCCTCCTCCATAAAAATAATTATGCATCTCAATAAAAAACACAATCTTTGGTGTATTTCCATACTTGAACCTATGGTTCATAAACATCCTCAACAAATCCTATCTAGATTTGTTGGCTTTTCCCATTATTATAATATAAATAATAAAATTTGAATCTTTTGCACGAATGAGATTACTTGCAATATCCAAGCTGATCATCCTCAGTTTGTCCATTTCTCTTTTAATACTTGTGGTCACAAATGTTTTGCCACCTTTATTTATGTTGGCTGCACTAAGCCTGACAGAAGTGCATTGTGGAACTCCTTGCAAACTATTAGTACCTCTATGGATGGTTGCTATTTAGTAGGAGGTGACTTTAATTGCATAGCTACCTTTGCTGAGAAGGTTGGTGGAAGACCCCCTAATTTAGCCAAAATGAATTTATTTTCTGATACATTATTCAAAATAGAATGTTTGATATTGGTTTCAAGGGGCCAGAATACACTTGAAAGAGAGAAGCTATTTGAGAAAGACTTGATAGAGTTTTGGTTAATGATAAGTGGTGTCAATTTTTTTTACACACTTTTGTTACTCACTTAAGTCTTGCAGGCTCTGACCACAGGACACTTCTTATTTCTATTGCTGCCAATGAATCTAACTACTCTCCTGCTCCATTTAAATATCTAAATATGTGGTCTGATCATCACTCTTTTATAAAAACTGTGACATCTTCTTGGATTAATTCTTTTAATCTAGGCCATTGGTCCAATCTTGTTCATCTGCATTTAAATACTAGCAAGGGTCTGAAAAAAATGGGATTGGAATGCTTTTGGTAATGTTTTTGCTACTGTGTAGCATGTTGAAAAGGAAGTTCTCGAAATGAAGAAGGTTGTTTTGGATGAAGGTGGGGAGGAGGATTTGCTTTTAGGTTCCCAAGAAAAGCTTATTACTGTCATTGACAGATAAGATTAATTCTTGAAACAGAAAGCTGCCATCAGCCACTTTAAGGCTGGGATAGAAACACTAAATATTATCAATCATGCTTGCATCAAGCACAGAAGACAATGTAATACTATTCGCAGGATTCAAAATTCTAAAGTTATATGGCTTGCTGATAATCAATCCATTGCTCTTGATGCTGTTAGTCACTTCCAAAATGATTTAACTAAGTTTTAAACCCAATGAATCCCAATTGAAAATTTGTATTCACCTGATGATATTTTCTACACTGCTAACCTCTATCTGGATTAGATTCGAACTTCTCAGGAAATTTAGCAGGCACTCCAAACCATTGATAGAAATAAAGCTACTGGACTTGATGGTTTTACAGTAGATTTTTAAAAGAAATCTTCGGATATAATCAAATATGATTTAGTTTCAGCTATCCATGTTTTTTTTCCTTAGATCCAATATACCTCCTTATTTCAATGCTTCAAACATTGTTCTCATTTCTAAAACCGCTGTTCAAAAGAATTGGAATGATTATAGGCCTATCAGACTTACTTCAGTTATAAGTAAAATGATTATTAAAATTATAGTTGAAAGACTTCAAACTCACCTTGGCAGACTTATATGTGAGAACCAATCTGCCTTTGTCAAAGGTAGATCCATTATTGACAATGTACTACTTGCTCAGGAGTTACTTTTGGACATGGTCAAATCTTGCAGAAGTTGAAATCTAATTTATAAATTAGATATCAAGAAGGCTTATGACACCATCTGCTAAGATTTTATTTTAGATGTCCTGACTACTAGAGACTTCTCCCAAGCTTTTTGTACTCTCATTTACAGGTGGCTCAAGGATAACAACCATTCTGTCTTAGTTAATAGGCAAGCTTAGGGACACTTTTATGCTACAAGAGGTCTAAAGTAAGGGGATCCCTTATCTCCCACTATATTCATTTTAGCTATGGACCATCTCTCAAGAATGTTTAATAAAGACCTCCTGCCCCTCAACTATGTCAGGTACCATAGTAAATCCAAAGTAGTTGTTTCTCACTTAATTTATGAAAATGATATTATGGTTTTTTCAAGTGCTAACAAGAATGATGTGAAGAAGATAGTTAATTGCCTACAGAAGTTAAAATTGCATTATGGGATGTCTTTCAATCCAGATAAGTGCAACATTTATTTTAGCAAGGCTACTCCATTAGGGCATAAGCATTGGATTCTTGATCACGCTAAATTCAATAGCTCTCCTCTTCCAATAAAATATCTTGGAGTTCAATTGATCAAAGGAAGAACTAAACAAACTAAATTTGAGGATGTATTAGGAAAATATTCTACCAAACTTTCCTGCTGGTCAAACCATTTTCTGTCTAATGGAGGTAGAATTACTTTATTGAACAACATCCTAACTACTTTTCCTTCCTACATTCTTCAAATGACTACTATGAAGAAAAGTACTCAAATACAAATGGAAAGGGTGTTTGATAGATTCTTATGGGTTTGTCAGAGGCAGTAACTTCATTGGTCTAGCTGGCAAAAGTTAGCTAAACCCACTTTGGCTAGTGGTATTGGTTTTAAAGGCCTACAACATCTTCTTCAAGTAAACCTTTGTAAAATTTGGATTAAATTTAGATAGAAGCAATCCTTTTTGGCTAAATTTATGAGGAACAAGTACTGCAAGGAGAATCATCCTTGCACTGTGGCTAGGAAGATAGAGGACTCTAAGCTCTGGGTACAAATGCTTAAAATTAGGTAGCAAGCAGAAGATTTATTTCTCTGGAATTTTGACAATGGTGATATTAACTTTTGGTTGGACTCTTGGTGTCCCAAAGAGACACTGAAGTCTAACTCAGACAATATAAACACTCAACTATAAATGGCTGACTGCTAGTAGGATAATTCCTGGTATTTACCTGTGCTTAAAGCCATTCTTCAGGAATAGTCTGTTATTCGGATTAGCAAAATCTAGTTTGATAGATCTAAAGTTCATAGGTGCATATCAAAATTTAACTAAATTAATTTATATGAAACTTAACACTTGGGAACATAAACCTTGGGGAGAATTAATTTGGCACAAAAGCATATCCCCTTCTATGTCTTTCTTCAACTGGAGAATGATTAATGGATTCCTTCCTACTAATGACATATTTTAGGTTAAAGGACTAAGAGGACCCTCAGAAAGTATTTTATGTGGTAAGGAGGAGGAGTCTATTCCTCATCTATTTTTCATGTTGTTTTGCCCAGCAGGTTTCGACTAACCTCGCTAAGAAACTTAACATTAATACTATATATCTTGAATGGCTTAATATTAATACTTGCTGAAAGAGCTGGAATTCTACAAAACTTGGAATGGTGGCTTTTATGGTGGCCTGGTTCCTTTGGATGGCTAGGAATAAGGCCAAACTTGATTATCAACCTACTACCATATCTAAAGTAACTAAAAACTACATCTCTTACCTTTATAAAGTAATTCTTTATAAGAAGTTCCTTTGCATTTGCCCTCTCCCCCAGAATGAAAGGTCTCATTCTCCAAAAGTAACTACTATTTTTTGGCATCCACCTACATGGCCTTATATCAAAATCAATACTAATGGCAGCTTTTTTAAATTGGGTGTTGGAGTGGGTGGTGTTTTAAGGGACCTTACTGGACATATTTTACTTTATTTTCAAACTATTGTTGTGCCACTGATGCTTTGGAAACTGAGTTGATTGTTGTTTATTGGGCCATTACCTTTGCCAAGATGACAACATTTACTACTAGAAGGGGACTCCCATATTCTCTTGCAGCTGATACAAGATGGTAGGCCCTCCTCCTGGCATCATTTGCAATGGGTAAAAAAGATCTAGTTTCTTAAAAATTCTATGAATATCTAGCTCTCTTACATTTACAGGGAAGGGAATATACATGCAAATTGGCTTGCCAGGTCTGGTATGTTTACACTTGAAAGTTTTGTTTCTTACTGCCCACCCCCTGCACTTCTGTTTCTGATGGATGGGGACCTTTTGTCTATTCCCCACTTAAGAGTTACAGCTTGATCTCTTGCTACTACTGTTTTGATGAGCCTTGACTCGAATAACTGCAGCTAGTGGGACATTATGGTTTGTTTTTGGAGTCTTACTGGTACTGTTTGCAATTTTTTATATTTTCTTCTGAAGCAATACATGTATTTTGGGACAAAAAAATATAGTATATGAATATTTATTCTCCCTTTTAGCAGTAATGAGGGTCTGTTTTTGTGGTTGGGCTATCCCCTTATGAGTGAGTAACATTGTATTTTATTTGCTAGACTAAGGACCCTTCCCAACAAAGCAATTTTGTAGTTTTACTTTTTATCAACATGTAAGGAGCAGAATCATGCTCCTTCTATCAATATATATATATATATATATATATATATTTGTGTGTGTGTGTGTATACGTAAATTTAAATTAAATCTGTACCTAAGAGATATACTTTGTAATATATATGTGTATATATATATATATATGTAAATAATTAAGGAATTCATATTGTTCTTGCTTGAGCCCGGCCTTACATACTGATCTTTTTCCTACTTTGGTGCAGGAAAATGTCAGGAGGAAGGTTGTTTTTCACTTTCAAGAATGGGATGGGTTTTTCCCTTAATANTATAGGTTAATTATACTTGCTTTAAACTTGACTTTACATAAGTTAATTTAAGCTAAGTAGAACTAGTTTAATTTCGATTAAACTAGGATAATTTTGGTCACTATTAAACTTGAGTCGTCTTAAACAATTTTAAAGATAATAAATAATAATATTAATAATTATAAACTGATTCAGGTTAGTTTGGATTATTTAGAGTTTCATCTTAAGCAACTGAGGCTCAAGGAGGATTTTTGTTCCAAAACAAAAATACCCTTAACCTCAATTAGGAATAATTTGGGCTAAAGTATCAAACCAACCTAAATGAAATGATATAAAAGTCACCTTAAAAGACAATAAAACTTAAACTTGAACCCAAAAAGGAAACTAGGTTTGAAAAGATGTTTTGGAGTGGGTAACTCATGACTACTTACAAAATACCTTCCTTTCGTTCATGACAAATCAAGATGTAAACCCCAAAGAGTCAGACGACGAAACCATAGGATCTTGATCGGGTTATCCTAAAAAAAATAAACAAAAAAAAGAATGAACAAAAAAAATAATCCACTAATAATTCTTAAGCAATCTAAATTTTTGCTCCTAAAATATTAAAAGATAATAAAACTTAAATGAGACCTTAATGAAGAAAGATCACCGAATGCAACTTTAACCCAACCTATCCAAGTTTAAAAGATCTCTTGAATGACACAATGTACGGTTACTTACAAGAATCTTCTAGTTAGAGTAGGTTAACCACAACTCAAGTTAAGTAAATAAGCATACTCCAATGACTCTGGGATGACAGAGCCATAGAAATTTTGACCGGATCATCTAAAAATTTAAAAATCAACAAGTAAAATAAACAAAATAAAAAGGTTTTTTCTGCTAATTTTTTTTTGTAGAGCTACTAAAGAAAAAAGTGAACATCATCACAAATGTTATCTTAGATTTTCTTTACATGTTATAGGGTGTGCTAACTCTATTTCATAGGATAATCATTCGAGTCACTCAAAACATGGATTAAAGGGATGAATCTCAACAAAACAAAACTCTATGATAGTTTTATATCCACTACTATTTGGATAGGAATTTGACTTTCCTTTTCTTGAAATTACCTTCGAATTCTCCGAGGATAAATTTAAACCTTAATCAAAAGTTTTCCTAAATTATCATGGATTATTTAAGATCTAATTAACTATAAGGACTTGTCCCTATAAGAAGATGTGAACCCCAAAATAGGTATATCAACCTGAAATCTCTAGTAATTTCTATTAATAAGGATTTTTTGGAAGCAGTTATTTCCTTATGAAATATTTTCACACATTTATTTATTTTTGGTTAATATCTCCCTTAATTCCTCTGAATTTTTCTCTTCTTATATCCATAAACATGGTATGAGTTGGAAGAATTCAGAGAGGCAGGCTAAATAATGATAAAAAATATGGTGACTCCACAACCTTGACATTAGCAAATGACAGGATTAGAGAATCGGCGATGAAGGCAACACTCTTGCGGTGATATGGTGCTAACATCTTTGAAGCTTTTAAAGCCCAACCCCCCTTAAATTAGTGGCTTACACTCCTTTTGCCTTCGATTGACCTACCCATAAAAATCTATTAAAGCATCTTTCTAAAATCAATTGTGTGATCTTCTTCTTTTTTTCATCTACATATTTTAGGAGGGCATGTCATGAGGATGCTTTTCAAAAAGATGACTCTATCTCCATTAGAAAAGAATGAAGTTGTTCAATTGTTCAATTGCTCATTAATTTTGTTAATTTTTGCATCATAATGACCCTATCTAGTTTTGCCTTTCAGTAATTGCACACCCAAGTATTTCAATGGAATGGAGTTAGTGTAGAATCTTGTGATGTTTGTAATACAGTGTTTAGACTGGGCCTTGACTCCTTTGCTAAATAAAATATTATATTTATTATTGTTTGCACACATTCCTAATTTTTCTTGAAAACTCGTCAAGCATGTGTAAGTGGCTCTGACAGTTGATTTAGTGGCATTGGAAAAAATGATCACATCATCTGCATATGTTTAATGACTTATCAAATGTTAGATCTTTGATTATATCTTATATAGGAAGAATCAGTGTTAATTTGGTTCAACATCCTTGAGAGGTAATTAAAAGCAAAGATGAAGATATTTGGAGATAAGGGGTCCCCATTTTTCATACCCCTGGTAAATTTGAAAAATCCCTGGGTCTGACCATTTACCATAATAGAAATTGCATTATTAGAAAGCCACCTAATGGTTGGACTTGAGAAATTAGTTGAAAATCCCATGTCCTTCAATATATCTACAATGAACCCATCTTGGCCAATTTAATAGTGCATAGATCTTCCTCAAATCTAGCTTATACCCTACATAATTTATCTAGATCTAGCAGAATTTCTTGGGCCAACAGTACATTATTAGCAATACTTCTCCCTTTAACAAAAGCAGATTGATTAGTATTGATCGGATGTGATAAGTGACGTTGTAGCCAACGTACGGGAATTTTGTTAATGACCTTAGTGATCACATTAGTCAAACTAATGGGTCTGAAGTGGTCCCAACTCCTTACTTTGTTTGGCTTTGGTGGTCAGTGTTAAGGTGGAAGCACAAAAAAAAGTGTGGATCAGCTTCATTAACGATGCTCTATGTTGTTATTGACCTCACTTTTGGTAGAGGTTTTGTTTTTCCTCTTTAGTAGCCTATGGTCTAGCCATAAGATTTTCCTGATGATTTTTCCTAGAAAACTAGAAAAGGAACCCTCACCATTAGACACTCTAAACTCTTACTTGCTCGACTTGAAGTTCCATATATTGGTCATAACCTCTGGCACTTAGTAGATGGGGTCAGTATAGACGATCTCAAGGACCCTTGGTGTTGGTCTGGAGCTAGTTCACTCACATGCAACCCTAAACCCAATTTATTGAATTTGATCCCTTGAGCTTTTGGGAGACTCATGTAGATGGTCCCTATACCCACTAGCCCTAGGCTAGGGTTTAGCTATGACCAATACATAGAGGACCCAAATGGGGATTTCATTGATCCATACCTCATATAAGGTAGTTGGCACCCCAATTCTACCAAAATATTTAAATTGGCTTTTTGCCCCCCAAATCCATCCAAATTACCTAAACACCTCCAAACCCTAAACTTGCCCAAAACCACCCAAAATTGCCAAAATAACCAAAATACCCTCAAATTTGCCAAAATTACAAAATACCCTTAGTGGCCCAAACTTTCCCAAAACAACAAAAATCACTTCAAATGTCTCCAAAATCAATTTGGACCCTTCAATTAAACCCATCTTGGCCAATTTGACCATTTTAACCAAAATCCCCAAATTGCCTTTAAAGGCCCAATTTTTCTAAATTCATCCCAAATGTCCATAAATTTGGCCTTAATTACCCTCAATTTCAATCCTAAACTCAAATTCATCTTTCATTAAATCAATTCAAACCAAGCCTAATTGACCCATGCTTTGAGCTCAATTTTGACTCAAATCAAACCCCTAATTTTGACCCTTTGACTAACACCTTCAAATTAAATCCCATAACCTACTCAATTTTCCCCAAAATGAATCCCAGTTCTTTCTTAAAAATCCTACAAATCAAATTGGACCTTCAATTGGTCTTGTTCAAGCCTCAAATTCAATTAATTTCAACCCACATTCAAAATCCCCAAATTTTCCCCAAATTGGCTATGTCCTCAAATTCCACCAAACTCAATGCCCTAACCCCAAAATTGACACCCAATTGAGGTTGATAACTATTCATGACATTTCTATAGACCATTTTTTACTATCAATTTGGACCTAACCCAACCTTAGCCCAACCTAGATCCATGTCTAACCAACACCCCCAAATTGACCAAATGCCCAAAGTCTCTCTAATTGAACCTCCAATTCAATTCAAAATGACTTCAAACCTTTTTAAAACCTCTTTTGATAATAATCTACACCATGTTGATCAATAAATTGAGCTCAATTGCATGGCTAGCCTAACCCAAACCCAACTTCTAGCCATTTTCACCCGAGATTGAACCCATGCAAGAAAATTGACTTAGCCATCCCAAAGACATCAAATTGCTGACACCACAGCCATCAAGTACACCCTATGGACCAGGCTGGACCCACCTAAACCAGCCAAGTTGAGCTATGGATCAATGGTCCCTTATTTTAATGGATTTCTCCCCATATTTGGCCTAAAATTGAAATATCTTTGTCTCATTGCTTACCCTTGGGAGTTAATCATAATTAGCCACCCCATGACCTCGTTGAGCTCAGAGGTGACCAAACATTGGCCAGCCACCACCTGAGCTACCTGAAATAGCCAGCCCAAAGTTGCCCCCATCGGCCAAAACCAAAAATTAACCCCCCTGACTTGGCTCACTCTAATTGGATGCTTGGGCCTTTCATCCCTCTACCTCATCATGCTTTAACACCCAACTCCCAGCCCTGAGTTCCATCAGGCAGCCATGGCTTTAAATTGACCTCTCCATAGGTAAGGAAGAGAGTTCTTGAAACCTTGGGGAAACTCTACTAAAATCTCACAAGAGCCTCTCAAAACCATCCCAAGTACAATTCTCTTGCTCTTAGCCACTCATAGCCACCCCTTAAAGCCAATTTATTCACTGAAATTTGCCCTAAAACTAGGATAGATCTCTCCACTCCTCCATATTGAACAAAATTTTAATTAATTATGCACACACCATTCCCACAGTGAATGAAGTTGATTCCCCATCAAAGCCCCCTCTGAAACAGCCTGTAGGGTAGCTCTAGACCAAAACCTAAAATCGAGTTTGATAGAAATGATATCTAGACAATTCGCCAGGGCAGAAGACTTCATCAAGAGATTTTTTAGACTCAATTAAAGGTACCACAATCATCTGATTAAGGCCTCTACTCTCAGACAAAGGTATTGAACCTCAACCCTAATCTGAGCCTTTTTTTCATTCATTATACGTATTTACAATATTTCATACCGTATATACCATATGGATAGGATTAACTTGAGTAGATGAAGGTTTAAGAACAAACCCGATGTGATTTGGTTGAGTCTAAGCTAAGATCTTAATGTTTTAGTGTGAATGGTTCACGGGTTAGGTCACTTTTAGACAAAAATGGGGAGTTTTCTTATCGCGCGTGTATCCAATGGACGAAGGAGTTTGAGCTGGACACTCTTGGTACATGAACCACGGGCCGTGTGGCAGCTGAGGTGGATGTCGGCAACAAATGGGAGTGTGCCACGTGTGATTTAGGCGCCACTGCTGGTTGAGTTGGCGCCGCTTAGGATAAGTAGAGAAATATGATTTTCTGAATTATTTTAAATGCCTAAACATAAAAAAATCCATATCTTTTTCGAGAAAATTCATAAAAATAAAATAAAAATACACACTTACTTATTGAACGGAGGAGAATAATGTGGATTAAAAATAAAAATTATTTTCTTATTCCCTTATTTTTAATAAATTATATATCCTCTGGACTATTTTAATTCATTATGATCAAACATTTTTCACCATGGCTTGAAATTTTGAGGGTTGTTCCTCGTGACAGAGGCTAGACCCTCTAATTTTTCCAGGTCAGAGGAGATCTTTATGCTCCTATCCCTAATTTTCAAGCTAAGGTGGCCAATTTGGCTATTTTAATTATATAAATCAAAATATCATTTTGAAAATTATGGGAATAATTTTAGTAGATTTTTTATGGTCAGTGAATTATAAGAAAAATATCATGATGTCTTGAATTATCTTGTAAATTTCTATATTTAATTGAATGTAAACTTATCACAAATTCACAAAATCAACCCCACATTGTTCATAAAAATCAAGTTTATCTTCTGCAAAAATTTGAAAATTATTTGATTAAGTTCAAGTATTAAAGTTGATTTTCTAAAGAACCTTGTATTTTTGTACAAAAATAATTATATTAAATTAAATACACTTGAGAAAATTATAAAAAGGTAGTTTTCTGAGTTCCTTATGATTAGAGGCACTTGGAAAAATTAAAAATTATTTATAGAAAAATACTTAATTTTTTAGCTTTATTTTAAATTTTAAAATAATTAAAAATAAAAAAAATATAAAAATATTTCAAAATGTGCATAGTTGTCCTCTAATCACTTAGGACTCATTAAAATATTTTTCCTAATTTTCTTAATTTAAAGATAAATTTTAAAAGCTTAAAAATGAATTTCCCTTATTTTCTCATCAAAATAATTATAATGAATAACATAAAATATTATAAAAATACTAAATTTAATTCTCTAAGTTTTTTCAACTCCGAGAAGTCTAATAAAAGTATAAAAATAATTTTTTTAATTTAAATTTTTTTTCTATTTAATTAAATCATTGAAATTTGTTAATAATAAAAATTTAATTCAAAAAAGAATGAAATTTTGGCTAATTATTTCTCTGACCTAGGGAAACTTCTAATAATTTTCTATGAAATGAAAACTTTATCTTGGAAAGTTAAATAAATTAATTTCTAAAAATTCTATTTTTTAAATTTAAATAAGTAATTAAATTTAATTTTGAGAAGTCCACATATTCTCTTTTAATATTATAATTACCTCATAGATATGACATTCTAAACCCTCAAAGTCATTTGAGTTGTATTTAATGAGTTATGAGATGAAATGCCCCTAACGGAAAAGTGGTAATTTTAGAATTTGCTACCTTAATCAAAATTTAGGATTAACCAAGGGAAAATGGTTAATTTTGATCTTAATAAATATGTTTGGATGATTGAAATACAATGGGATTATAAGGTAGAAACTCACTCACCACCCTTGCACAACATCATAATTCTCATAATCTTCATGACTTGGAAGTCAATTAAGATCAAATGATTCTTAAGTGATGGGCTTAAGCTGGAAAGTTAATAGTTTAATTTTCTCAAGCCCAAAGTTGAGGATGATTTTGACTATGTGATTAGAATACATATCACTTAAATCAAAATTTTGATAATCACCACTGCAACTAACATGATTATTAAAGGCTTATTAAAGACCTAAGCTCAATGTCCAAACTCAGTTGATTAGAATTAAAAGATGATATGATTGGTGATTAACACTACAAGCCTGACTTTGATTGTGGACACCACAATCTTAAAAGACCTTGACTTGCCTTAGGGGCACCCACTCACATAACTCTTAAACGAAACATCAATTGATAAATCGAGTATCCTATCCTTGGGTTAATTAAATTATCATTTTTCACTAAGCAATGGGGTACTCACACTTCAACCTCGGATGATTAATGGAACAATATGATAAGTCCAAAATGAACTCAGAATATTTCAAGAGATCTTGATGATGGTCTAGGGTCATGCCTTGAGCATTTTTTGAAATATATTGGACATTTTAAAGGGCATATTGAACTTGCCATATTTTTGTTCTAAAATCATCCACTATGATCTTCTGGGATTCAAAAAAGTCATAACCTAGGGCTTGATAGCTAAACCTTCATCAACTCTTACAATTTAAATTTCCTGCAAAATTATAAGCATGCTTTGCGAATACTAACCTTTTAGGTGGTGGAACGAGAAAAATTGATATGTACGCTTTTAAATTAATGCATTTACCTTTTCATACTTCTTGTCTCAAGCTTGCATGTTAACAACAATGTCACCCTACATGAAAACCAAAACTGCTAGGATAGCCACAAAATTAAAACCAAAACTAAAATCAATTAAGATAAAATTGACCGCCACACCATTCAAAATATAAGACAACTCAAAATTTTAATCACAAACATCACAATACAAAAGTTGCAACTAAATTAAGATGAGTCTATCGGAGGATCAGAAATCCCTCGGAGGAGGTAACCAGTGGTTGCTTACGAGACTTCCCATGACCTAAATGAAAGTATGGAATTCATTAAGTTAAGTTTATTAAATTCATTTGAACTAAGTGAATCCGATAGAAAATAGTGGTACCGAAACAAGGGAACCATAGGATCCTAACCGGTGTTGCTCTAAACAACTTTAATATGGCTCATAATATTTAAATTACCATAACCATAGGAAAATTTGATTTGACATCATAACCTAAAACATTAAAAAACTTAAACTCGTCACTACGAGGAGCGTGGAGCTAGCATTGGTGGCAACACGACCATCTTTATTAGCAAGAGGATCTACAACCATATCTTTTGTTAGTATTAAATAACCAAGCCATTGGACTTCGAGGTGGTTTACTTATACAACATAAATCCTTAACTCTTTTTAGGTTTTTGTATAGATCTAGTATACAATAAAAGCCCTAACTCGTCTTAAGATTCCAATGTTATCGTTCGTCACGACCTAAATCCTCACATTTTTTAGGCCATTTGTGTGATAGTTTCACATGAATGTTAGTCCTAAACAAATAAAATTGACAAGATGAAAGATTTAAATATTTCTCTCTAAAACTCAAACCAAACATTAAGAAAGATTGGGAAGTCATCAAGGTTCTCGTCAGGATCTGTGACATTATCTAGTTCTTCACCCTGTGAATTATACAAAAAAATGAACCAAATTTGATACATTCTCCTTTCAAACCTCTTTATCTTATCTCATTGAAAAGTTCAATCCTTTTGACCTCTTTGAAGATAATATTCCCTGATTTTTATCGATGACTTTTGTTATCTAAGATGTAATTAACTTTAAGAGCTTACCCTTATAGGAAGTTTATCCAAACCCAACTTAATATAAACCATGTTTAATCCTTCGTATTAAATAAGAGAACTTGTCGGCTTACAAATAAGAAGGTTTCTCAGACCAAATGAACGTCACATATTTCTTTGTTTATCTGATTGAGCCTCACCCTCATATCTTGTGTTTATCATTCAGGATAGATACATGGCTTGAGGTATAGTGCTCTTTCATTTGAAGTATGAAAAATATGAGATCAGTTTGATTTCATATTTTTCTAAATTATATATACATATGTAAATTAAATGTCCTTCCGAAGTGGGCGACGAGATTTTGATTCCGGTAACCGACAACTTCCAACGAGCAACTCTTCATCTTCTTAATGACAACAGCTGTCATGATTACCTCTCTTTTAATTGTATTCTAAGCCTCTTTATAAAAATCAAATGAGAAACCATCTGGCCTAGTTGTTTTGCTACTATCAATAGAATTAAGAGCTAACCAGATTTTTTCTTCCTGAGGAATGAAAGTAATATTTGCATTCCTAGTTTACTCCCAATCATTTTAAAAAAGTTCCTTATTAATTTTGAGTCTTTCTTCAAGAGGTTGAGTTAACAGATTCTTAAACTAGTTAACTACAGCAATGGCTATGTCATTAGCTTTGGTAATCCACTGATTAGTAGAGCTTTGAAGTTTGTAAAAAGCTTTACATTTTCCTCTGTGGTTGGTGCATGCATGGAAATTTTTAAAGTTCCTTTCTCTATTAATAAATCTAACCATTGCAGCATTTTGCTTAAGAAATATTTCTTGTCAAGAAATGGCAGTGAGCAGGTTTTCATTAGCTTCAAATAAGACTAACTCTTCCACCCGATCTTTTTCAAAATCTCACTCTAACCTCTTAACATCCTTTCAACTAGCTCCACTTTATTAAAAACATCTCAAAAACATTCCTAATAACACTTCTTAAAATGATTACCTAGCTTCTTTTGTAAGACCAAAATTTTATACCATAGATTATAATTATAAACATCATGTCATGCCTCCGACATAACTTTTTGGAAGTCCGGATGAGAAGACCGTATATTCTGATATTTGAAGTATTATTTAACAGTATTCAAGGAACCAGAATATATATATATATATATATATATATATATATATATATATATATATATATATATATATATATATATATATATATATA
>JXCR01127010.1:4437-43595 GCA_002079205.1 Phalaenopsis hybrid cultivar
TAAATTATTTAAGCATAATTCAAATGAAGTCCCGAACATAGAGAAATCATCCATAAATGCTTCCATTCCATGCTCAATTAAATTACTAAATATTGACATCATACATCTTTAAAATATTGCAGGTGCATTGCATACCCTAAAAGACATTCTACGAAAAGCAAATGTTCCATAAGGTCTTGTAAATGTTTTCTTGTCTTGATCCTTAGGAGCAATTAGAATTTGATGATAACCAGTATATCCATCTAAAAAATAATAATATTTATTTTCAGTTAATCTATCCAACATTTGATCTAGGAAGGGTAAAGGAAAGTGATCTTTTCTGGTGGCCAAGTTTAATTTTCTATAGTCTATACAAATTCGTCAACCAATAACTTGTCTTATTGGAATTAATTCATTTTTCTCATTTAATTCAACGGTCACTCCTCCTTCCTTGGAACATAGTGAATTTAGCTCACACAAGCACTGTCTGAAATAGGATATGTAATTTCGGCATCTAACCATTATAAAATTTCTTTTTTAATAACTTCTTTCATCATTAGGTTTAATCTCCTTTCAGGATCAGCCTTAGGTTCATATTGTTCATCTAATAATATTATGTGCATACAAATTGAAGGACTAATTCATGTAATATCTGCTAAAGTCCATCCAAAAGCCTTTTTATATTTCTTTAACATTTCTATTAATTTTTGTTTTTAAATTTTATTTAACTCAGAAGATACAATAACAACAATGTAGATANGAGGATCAGCCTTAGGTTCATATTGTTCATCTAATAATATTATGTGCATACAAATTGAAGGATTAATTCATGTAATATCTGCTAAAGTCCATCCAAAAGCCTTTTTATATTTTTTTAACATTTCTATTAATTTTTGTTTTTAAATTTTATTTAACTCAGAAGATACAATAACAACAATGTAGATAAATCTCCTCAAAATACATATTTTAAATGAGCATGTAATACTTTCAGTTCAAGTTCAGGTGATTTAATATTTGAAGGCATAATAATTTTATTATCATTTTCCAACAAATCTAAAGTTTCAAATTTGTCTTGAATATAATCAAATTTTTTTCTATTTCATCCTCATTTTCACTAAATTCTTCTTGCTTTAATTTTTCTTCAAACTCTTTCTTAAATTGTTCATTACTTAGATAATCAGTAACTTCCATCCTAAAACATTCATTGTCTTTTTCTATTACAGGATATTTCATAGCTTTTGCAATATTAAATTTTACTTCTTGATCATTAACTCTCATTATTAAATCTCTTTTTGCACATCTATCATAGCTCTTCCTGTTGCAAGAAATGGTCACCCTAAAATAATAGGAATCTCTTTATCTTCCTCCATATTAATACATCCTCTATAACTCATTTAGGATAAGTGATTGATCGATCAACTAACTGAAGAGTTACAGTAGTAGGGGAAATCTCTCCTAAATCTAAATATTTAAAAATTGATAGAGACATAAGATTGATAATTGCTCCAAAATCACATAAGGTTTTTCCTTAAAAAATTTCACCAATTGTACAAGGTATAGTAAAACTATCATGATATTTTAACTTTTTAGAAAGCTTTTTCTAGATAATAACGCTACACTCTTCACTAAGTGCAACAGTCTCATGTTCTGCAAACTTCCTTTTTCTTGTTTAGTATATCTTTCATAAATTTCACATAACTTGACATTTGTTCCAAAGCCTCAATGAAAGGAATGGTTATCGTTAACCTTTTAAGGATTTCCAAAAATTTTGTAAATTGTTTGCCTTTATTCTTCTGTTTTAGTCGTTGAGGAAATGAAGGTGATGGTTTTTCTTCGGGAACTTGTGTTTGTTCATTTTCATTATGGTCACTTTCGATCTCTTCCTTCTCCTCATGAACTTTAGTTTCTCTTTGGATTCTTGTTTCAACTTCTTTTTCACTTTGTAATTGAATTTCTTTAGTTTGTTCCTTATTTTTAACTTTGGGATTAATTTCCACAGTACTTAGAAGATTTCCTGAAGGTCTTCTACTAAGTGCAGTAGCAATATGTCCTAATTAATTTTCAATATTTCTAATAGCAACCCTTTATTTTGTATTTGATTTCTCTTATTCAACATTACATCTTCCATTGTTAACTTCTTTTCCTTAACTTGTGGGTTAGGGTTAGAGTTAAATCTAGAAGGATAATAAGGTCGATCATTAGAATTTCCTTGGTTATTTAAATTTCCTGAGGGGTTCATTGAATTGTTATAATTATTCCACCTAAAATTAGTTCCATTAAGGATTGTAATAGTTAGAATAAGGATTGTTATTTTGATTATTAATAGCATTCAAAGTTTCATAAGATGATTGAGTATCAATTAGCTGCCCTAGTGATTTGTTTTCTAATACTAGTGGTATTTGAGAATAATTCACGCCAATTTAATCAATGTCTTTTGATATAACAACAAATTGAGATGATAAAATAGACATTGTATCAGATTCATGAATACTAGCTACTCTCTTAGGATTTACCAATTCAGAAGGTCATTGAAAATTATTAGTATTCATTTCTTCTATTAAAGAGCATGCTTCATCAAAAGGTCTTAGCATTAAATATCCACTTGCAGCAGCATCTATAATAGATCTAAGTGATCATATTAATCCATTGTAAAAAGTTTGAATTATTAATCAATCTGGTAGAGCATGGTGTGGACATTTTCTAAGGAGATCCTTAAATCTTTCATAGACTTCATATCGCGATTCCCTTTCAAATTGACAAAAAGATGTAATATCGTTTCTAAGCTTATCGGTCTTCGAGGGTGGAAAATATTTAGCTAAGAATTTTTGTGATAGTTCCTCTTATGTTCTGATTGATCCAGGCGTTAATGATTTTAACCAAGATTTGGCTTTATCCCTTAATGAATAAGGAAAAATTCTAAGCCTAAAAGTATCATTAGGCACTCCGTTATATTTAAAAGTAGCACAAATCTCAAGAAAACTAGCAAGATGTAAGTTAGGATCGGCAGTAGGTGTTCCTCCAAACTCATTATTTTGTACCATTTGGATAATAGCAGGTTTAAGCTCAAATGAATTAGCAGCAACATCAGGATTTTGAATTGTTAAGTGAAGTTCATCTGTTATTGGATTAGCATAATCTTTTAAAGATATTTGTCGATTTGCATTTATTTGATTATCTAAGTTATTCGCCATTTTGTTCAAAATTTTAATTTCTTTTTGTTGTTTTTGAATTTTTCAAATAGTACGTTCTAATTTTGAATCCTAAGGTACTAAACCTTTAGATCCAATATTTTACATAAATAAATATAATAAGCAAAGAAAAATTTCTTAGAAATACTCTTATATATATATATATATATATATATATATATATATATATATATATATTATTTTATAATTTTTTTAATATTTTGTATTTTGAATATTTTTATCTCTAAATTTCCTAATTTACCAAATCTATTGAATTTACTGTTACCTTCCCCAACAACAGCGCCAAAAACTTGATCCTAGTTGAATATAGTTGTATAAAATTTATAAAGTTGACTTCGCTTTACAACGGTGCCAAAAACTTGATGTGATATTTTTGTAATGATAATGTTAAGCTCTTACGATTGGGATTCTACACAAGTATACGTATCTCTATCAAGTAATATAAGACTTTCTGTTTAAGTCCCAAATATCGATCCCACTGGGAAGGTTTAAATTTGAAATGATAAATTAATAAGAAAATTTAGAGAAATCAAATGAAATTATTGTCACCAATTTTGAATGTTTAAGATACTATCAAAGCTAAGCTATTTACTACTAGCAGAATTTAAAAGCGGGTTTTAAAATTAATAACTACTAAACTATGTTTATGTTATGAAGTTTTCTAATATAAAAAAGCAACTTTTCCACTACAATAAGTATTTGGTGAAATGGGATGCAATAAATGGTTTATATATGTATTGTGCCAAATAAGAGCAATTATAATTCTCTATCCTGATTCAGTGTTATAGAAAATAATTGGCTAATCTTAGGTTTAGTCCCTAAATCCGTGGCTAGGCTAGGAGGATACTGGCTCCCACTCCAGAGCTCCCACTCCCCTTCCCCTGAAGGCTAACTCTCGCTTTTGTTTTTAAACACTAGGATCGAATTGGTGATTTTTAGTTTATCACCCTATAAATCTCTAATTCTACACCCAACAAAGTATTTTCCCTATTTATTTGCATTTAGTTCCATAAACAAAATACTCCTTCATGGACTTAAATGTGATTCTCACTCTATTGTAGAACTCATACTCCATATTTTGGATCATATGTTTCACAACATATTTTAACAATTCAATTTGCCAGATCGAAAAGTAAATTAAAAGCAGAGTTGAAAAACCATCAAAATTTATTTTAAATTTTAACATTGAAACATCCACATTATCTCTTCATTTCACTATATCTCAGAGTAGGGAGAAAGATAAAGGAAACTACTCATACTCATAAAAAGGATACAACTAAACACAAATTTCATTTTTAAAAGAAAGTTCATACAATAAGTCTAAATAAACAACAGTTATCTGAAACTCTTTCCCAAAGCAAATCATTTGTAGCCTCTCTTAAGATATGTAAGAAGAAGAAATCTCTGACTTCGCTTCCTCTCCAACACTTCTTGGAGAATAATTCACACTAAAACTCACGTCAAAAACTCAAAACTATAAAAATAATAACTAACTAATGGTGTAGAATGGCGTGGAATGTAGGTTTGTGAAGAGGAAAACTAAATTGAGTGGAAGAAGTTGAAATGGTGCGAGGGGAGTTCTGATCAATTTTGGCCCTTAATAGAGCTTAGGTCNAGATACAACTAAACACAAATTTCATTTTTAAAAGAAAGTTCATACAATAATTCTAAATAAACAACAGTTATCTAAAACTCTTTCCCAAAGCAAATCATTTGTAGCCTTTCTTAGGATATGTAAGAAGAAGAAATCTCTGACTTCTCTTCCTCTCCAACACTTCTTGGAGAATAATTCACACTAAAACTCACCTCAAAAACTCAAAACTATAAAAATAATAACTAACTAATGGTGTGGAATGGCGTGAAATGTAGGTTTGTGAAGAGGAAAACTGAATTGAGTGGAAGAAGTTGAAATGGTGCGAGGGGAGTTCTGATCAATTTTGGCCCTTAATAGAGCTTAGGTCAGTTCTCCAATAGATGCATCAAATCTGTTCAAAAGTCATTTCAAACCATCAACCACTACCCAAATTGATCAAAATCACCAAATTCCCAAAATACCCAAAAATTGCCAAAATTACCAAAATGTCTGTCATGACCCAAAATTTTCAAATATTTTGAAAATTTCCAAAAATTTCAAAATCATCTCAATTATCCCCAAAATCAATTTGACCCACTCGTAAAAGCTCAATTTGGCTAAATTTACCCATTTTGACCAAAAGCCCCAAATTGCCCTTAAGGGCTTAATTTCCCGACCATAAGCCCCAAATTGCCCTTAAGGGCTTAATTTCCCGAAATTAGCCTCAATGTCAAACAAATTTACCCCAATATTGCCCAATTTCAATTCCAAACCAAAATTAAACATCNATAAAAGCTCAATTTGGCTAAATTGACCCATTTTGACCAAAAGCCCCAAATTGCCCTTAAGGGCTTAATTTCCCCAAATTAGCCTCAATGTCAAACAAATTTACCCCAATATTGCCCAATTTCAATTCCAAACCAAAATTAAACATCCGTAATACCAATTGAAACCAAATAAAAACTAAATTTTACTTAATTGAGAGCTCAATTTCACCCAAACCCAAGTCTAACCCAAAAATCCCCAAATTGACCTTATGTCCAAAGTCCACCACNACTAAATTTTAATTAATTGCGAGCTCAATTTCACCCAAACCCAAGTCTAACCCAAAAATCCCCAAATTGACCTTATGTCCAAAGTCCACCACGTTGGCCTTCCAATTCAACTCAAATGCACTTGAAATTATTTCAAAACTCCTCATTAAATCTCCCTACACCAAATTAAACATTTAATGGACCCAAATTTTAGCCCAAATTCACCCCAATTTCAAAAGCCCAAGCCCAGCACATTTAATTCCAAAAACCAAAATCCAAAGCCCACATGGCATGAAATTTCTTCCCATCAATCAATTTAATCAAAATCATTCCCTAAGTTTTAAATTCATGATGAAGTCATTCCAAATCAAGCCTCATGAAAAACTCCAAAAAAATTCCCCATAAATCCAAAAATCTCTTTTCATTCAAATTGACCAAGCCATAGGTAAGCCATATGAGCGTTTGCCACCCTCCAAGCTATTAATGGCAAAAGGTTGAGCCACTTTCATGCTCCTTTAAAAAGGTTTTAACTCTTTTAATGACACACTCAAACCCATGCTTATCCAAATCCTTTGGATAGGNGAGCCATATGAGCGTTTGCCACCCTCCAAGCTATTAATGGCAAAGGGTTGAGCCACTTTCAAGCTCCTTTAAAAAGGTTTTAACTCTTTTAATGACACACTCAAACCCATGCTTATCCAAATCCTTTGGATAGGGACCTCTCCTCACTAATTAAGCTGAGCCGAATGATCTCCTCTTCAGCTCAAACCAACCTTGGTGAGCCCAACCCAAATCCATGATTTAACCCAAATTGACCCAAAAATAGGTTTAACCCCATTCCTATTTAATCCAAGACCTTTCTAAATGACCAACCTCAATTGACTTCACCGAAACCAAGCCCTGATCCCCTTGACCAAATGGTGACCTAATCTTAACCGACTAGCTACCTTGACTACCAGAAAACTCCATGGTCAATGAGGAGTAAGGAGCTAAACTTAAAATTACACCCAACCAAATTGGCTCACTCCAATTGGATTTTTCCCTCTTTCTTCCCTCCACCTAAGCACTACTCTCCACCCACTAGTCAGTCATGGTAACCACCAGAACCCCCTCTATTTACCCCAATCCTCCATAGTCAAAGGGTAGACCAACCAAAATCTTAACAAAACTCTGCCAAAATTTCACCAGATCTCCCTTAAGACTTCCTGAGAACAATCCCATCGTCCTTAGCGTCCCAAGTTCACTGCTTGAGCTCAATTTTGAAGCTCAAAATTAGGTCGAGACTGAGACATAATCCCCCACAGCTCCACAGTGCACCAAACTCTAATTAATTGCACCCACACCATCCCTATAGTGAAAAAAAAGGATCCCCCATAAAAGCCCCATCACTAGAACACCCTAGCATAGACTTTGATCAACACCCAAAATCGGCCTCGATCGAATTTCGGTCTAAACAATTCACCACAGCTTAAGGCTTCATCTAGGAGCTCTCTAGACTCAACCGAAGCTTCTGTAAGTACCTAATCAAAGCCAAACCTCTTGGTCATAGTCTAAACGTGTCTCTAGGAACAAAACACACTTGATTTGGTTGAGCATCGAGAGAGATCTTAAGTTTAGAAGTTTAATGACTCTTGGACTAGGGAGATCGGGGATGATGAACGATGTCGTCCATTTTCACGTGTATTGAAGGGACACTCTGGATTGCGTCAGACAAGGTGATGGTGCGCAAACCACGAGACGTGTGGCATTGAGGTGGCTAGCGGCATCAAATGGCAAAGCGCCACATGTCTTTTCGGAGCCTCCGCAGATTGAGCTGGATAAGTAGATAAATAAGTCTTTTTATGATTTATTTAAATTCTAGAACATCAAAATTCCATATCTTTTTATAGAAAGATCATAAAAATAAAAGGAAAATACCCTCATGCTCAATTAACAGAGGAGAATAATTTGGAAATGGTTTCATGGCTATTTGATGCATGTGTGATTTTTAATTATTTAAATACTGTATTTCTTATTTGGATTCTCTATTTTCATGGGCATTTCCCCATGACTTGATTTTTGGGGCTTTTGATCTGTTTGTCATTAGAGATCTTCCATGATTTTGCCAAGGTCCGGGGAGGTCTCTAGGTAAGGATATTTTTTTTTCAAGCATGTCATGTTTGTTTTGGTAAAATAATTATAATAATTAAAATATTCATCAGAAAAATACATAACTTGTTTTGTTATATTCATTGTGGTCAGAGGACCCTAGGAAAAAAATACAAACTTGGTTTAACCCATTAAAAATAAACCTAATTGTCATTAAACCCAAAAAATGAAATATAATTAAATTAGACAAAATATAAAAGCAAATGGCACAAAAAACTATTTTCCACTGTAAATTTATATCAAAGGAGCTTCCCATAAAAATTTCAAGTCAATTGAAATTAATTTGACCACTAAAATAAATTAATAAAGTGAAATTGAAATTTTGGCACTAAAATAATTTAAATAATTAAAATACAATTCAAAAAATCACCAAATTGGTTTTGGAAGCTTCTTATGACCAGTGGAACCTAAGAAAAATAAAAGTGGAATTAAAATAAATATTACATTTTTAAGCCATTTATAAATATTTAAATAATTTAAAATTAATTAAAAATCATAAAAATTGCAAAATTGTAAAAACATACTAAAATGTCTTCCAGATCACTTGAGCTAATTAAAATAATTCTCCTAATTTCCTAAATAAAGATATTAATTTTTAAAGGCTTAGAATGATTTTTTTTTAATTTTCCAATAAAATAATTCTAATAATTAAAATATAAACCGCAAAATATGAAATTTGTTTCTCTAGGTTTTCTGAACTCAGAAAGATTTAAGAAAAATATATAATTTAATTTTCCAATTAAATAATATTTTATATTTAATTAATACTCAAAACAAAAAAATTCTAATACTTAAATTAAACCTCTAAAAATCATGAAAGTTGGTCTAAGTGCTCCTCTAATCTAGGTGAGCCTCCAGTATTTTTCTTAAGGGCAGTGGTTTTTTTTTTTTGAGTTATTGAATTTTCATTAAACATTCCTATTTTTTTCTTTAAACTAATTATAAAATTAAATAAATTCAGAAAAATCACATTTTTCTACTTTAATGTTTTCATTAACCCATGACTGGGGTAGCATAAAAATTTTAAGGTCATTTGAGTTTAATTAATGAATTATAAGGTGTTAAGGCCTTAAGAGCAAAATGGTAATTTTGGAATTTAAGCCTTAATTAATATTTAGGCCTAACCAAAGGGTAAATGTGTAATAAGTGATCTTAATTGACATATCTAGATGATTGAAATATAAAAGAGATAAATGGTATCAACCAATCTCATTTTGGTCTAATTAAGGATAAATTTGTAATTTCTTAAATTGATGAAATTTGGAAGAGTAGTTAAATAAGAAGATATTGAGGTTGGGGGTTTGACTTTGGAAGACCATAACCCACTGATTTAAAACCCCAATTAATGAGTTTAAAATGATTTATGATTCCTCATAAGGATTAAATGTATAAATATTTAATTTTTTCTAAAAAATACAAATCTACCCATTAAGTTTTAAGGGCTTAGTAGTGAATCAAGCGTAATCAAAATCTTTTCGAATGAGGTTTAGGAAATGACCTATAGTTAATTTCAAACATTTAAAAAACCCACTACAAGACCATCTTCGAAAATCAAACCGGCTAAGTTTCTTAATTAAGTCAATTTGCCCTTAAGGGCTTTTACCCGTATAATTTGTAAGCGAAACATCAAATGATAACTACCCCACTTAAAGAGATAATCAAAACATCAAGGTTCATCGAGCATAAGGGTATGAGTTGGGTGAACCACATAGCAAACATAAAAAGACCAAAATGAAGTCGAGACAATTCGAGAGGTTGTTAACTGTCTAAGGTATTACCTAGGACCTTTTCATGATCCTTTAGGAATCTCGGAGGATGCTTGGACATATTATGATTTGCTTGATGGAGTCATCCCCACAAATGAATAAATTGGACCTATTAGGGTATGACATAGGGTTTGGTAGACACACCTCAAACCTGTGTTCTTTGTTTTTTTATAAGCATGCTTTAATTCTTGCAAAATTATGACCTTTTAGGCGGAGGAACGAGAAAAATCAACAGGTACACTTTTATGTTATTGTATTGCAATTTACTTTTCTGTGCCTCTCATTTCCTACTTATAAATTTGCAAGTTAAACAACTGTCTCCATGCACGTCAAATCTGAAACTTTTAGGATAGTCACAGAACTGAAACAAAAACAAAATTTAAAAAATCAAAACAAGATAAAATTCACCGCAAGAACAATCAAAATATAAGACACCTCAAAATTTAATCACAAACAAAACAACAAAAAAAAATTGTAGCTAAATTAAAATGCTTCTATCGGATGATCGGGAATCCCTCGGAGGAGGTAACATAGAATTGCTAACAAGATTTCCCACAGTATAAATGAAAGCATGGAACTCCTTGAGTTGAGTTTAGTAAATTCATTTGGACTAAGTGAATTCAAAGAAAATAGTGGTGCTGAAACAAAGGGACCGTGGGATCCTAACCGGCATCGCTTTAGTCAACTTTAACCCCCTCATAATAATTCAATTTAACTTGTCATTTAAACCTTTAAACCATAGAATTGAGGACTGCCACTTCACCGAGGAGCTTGGAGCTATCTTTGTGGGTAACCTTCTATAATCACATGATGATCTACAACAACATGAGGATCTACAACAGCATAACTTTCCTTATAAATTAAATAACAAGCCATAAGATCTCAAGGTCCCCTGTCTAGTGGGACATAAATCCTTAACTTCTATTTACGGCTTTGTGTAGCTCAGTTATATAATTTAAGCCCTAACTCGCTTTCTGATTCTAAGGTTGTCGTTCGTCACGACCTAATTCCTCACATCTTTCGGGATATTTANTTCTAATTAATTGCACCCACACCATCCCTATAGTGAAAAAAAAGGATCCCCCATAAAAGCCCCATCACTAGACCACCCTAGCATAGACTTTGATCAACACCCAAAATCGGCCTCGATCGAATTTCGGTCTAAACAATTCACCACAGCTTAAGGCTTCATCTAGGAGCTCTCTAGACTCAACCGAAGCTTCTGTAAGTACCTAATCAAAGCCAAACCTCTTGGTCATAGTCTAAACTTGTCTCTAAGAACAAAACACACTTGATTTGGTTGAGCATCGAGAGAGATCTTAAGTTTAGAAGTTTAATGACTCTTGGACTNCTCTAATTAATTGCACCCACACCATCCCTATAGTGAAAAAAAAAGATCCCCCATAAAAGCCCCATCACTAGAACACCCTAGCATAGACTTTGATCAACACCCAAAATCGGCCTCGATCGAATTTCGGTCTAAACAATTCACCACAGCTTAAGGCTTCATCTAGGAGCTCTCTAGACTCAACCGAAGCTTCTGTAAGTACCTAATCAAAGCCAAACCTCTTGGTCATAGTCTAAACGTGTCTCTAGGAACAAAACACACTTGATTTGGTTGAGCATCGAGAGAGATCTTAAGTTTAGAAGTTTAATGACTCTTGGACTAGGGAGATCCGGGATGATGAACGATGTCGTCCATTTTCACGTGTATTGAAGGGACACTCTGGATTGCGTCAGACAAGGTGATGGTGCGCAAACCACGAGACGTGTGGCATTGAGGTGGCTAGCGGCATCAAATGGCAAAGCGCCACATGTCTTTTCGGAGCCTCCGCAGATTGAGCTGGATAAGTAGATAAATAAGTCTTTTTATGATTTATTTAAATTCTAGAACATCAAAATTCCATATCTTTTTATAGAAAGATCATAAAAATAAAAGGAAAATACCCTCATGCTCAATTAACAGAGGAGAATAATTTGGAAATGATTTCATGGCTATTTGATGCATGTGTGATTTTTAATTATTTAAATACTGTATTTCTTATTTGGATTCTCTATTTTCATGGGCATTTCCCCATGACTTGATTTTTGGGGCTTTTGATCTGTTTGTCATTAGAGATCTTCCATGATTTTGCCAAGGTCCGGGGAGGTCTCTAGGTAAGGATATTTTTTTTTCAAGCATGTCATGTTTGTTTTGGTAAAATAATTATAATAATTAAAATATTCATCAGAAAAATANGAGAGATCTTCCATGATTTTGCCAAGGTCAGGGGAGGTCTCTAGGTAAGGATTTTTTTTTTCAAGCATGTCATGTTTGTTTTGGTAAAATAATTATAATAATTAAAATATTCATCAGAAAAATACATAACTTGTTTTGTTATATTCATTGTGGTCAGAGGACCCTAGGAAAAAAATACAAACTTGGTTTAACCCATTAAAAATAAACCTAATTGTCATTAAACCCAAAAAATGAAATATAATTAAATTAGACAAAATATAAAAGCAAATGGCACAAAAAACTATTTTCCACTGTAAATTTATATCAAAGGAGCTTCCCATAAAAATTTCAAGTCAATTGAAATTAATTTGACCACTAAAATAAATTAATAAAGTGAAATTGAAATTTTGGCACTAAAATAATTTAAATAATTAAAATACAATTCAAAAAATCACCAAATTGGTTTTGGAAGCTTCTTATGACCAGTGGAACCTAAGAAAAATAAAAGTGGAATTAAAATAAATATTACATTTTTAAGCCATTTATAAATATTAAATAATTTAAAATTAATTAAAAATCATAAAAATTGCAAAATTGTAAAAACATCTAAAATGTCTTCGAGATCACTTGAGCTAATTAAAATAATTCTCCTAATTTCCTAAATAAAGATATTAATTTTCAAAGGCTTAGAATGATTTTTTTTTAATTTTCCAATAAAATAATTCTAATAATTAAAATATAAACCGCAAAATATGAAATTTGTTTCTCTAGGTTTTCTGAACTCAGAAAGATTTAAGAAAAATATATAATTTAATTTTCCAATTAAATAATATTTTATATTTAATTAATACTCAAAACAAAAAAATTCTAATACTTAAATTAAACCTCTAAAAATCATGAAAGTTGGTCTAAGTGCTCCTCTAATCTAGGTGAGCCTCCAGTATTTTTCTTAAGGGCAGTGGTTTTTTTTTTTATTGAGTTATTGGATTTTCATTAAACATTCCTATTTTTTTCTTTAAACTAATTATAAAATTAAATAAATTCAGAAAAATCACATTTTTCTACTTTAATGTTTTCATTAACCCATGACTGGGGTAGCATAAAAATTTTAAGGTCATTTGAGTTTAATTAATGAATTATAAGGTGTTANACAGTGGTTTTTTTTTGTTGAGTTATTGAATTTTCATTAAACATTCCTATTTTTTTCTTTAAACTAATTATAAAATTAAATAAATTCAGAAAAATCACATTNAAAATTTAAAAAATCAAAACAAGATAAAATTCACCGCAAGAACAGTCAAAATATAAGACACCTCAAAATTTAATCACAAACAAAACAACAACAAAAAATTGTAGCTAAATTAAAATGCTTCTATCGGATGATCGGGAATCCCTTGGAGGAGGTAACATAGAATTGCTAACAAGATTTCCCACAGTATAAATGAAAGCATGGAACTCCTTGAGTTGAGTTTAGTAAATTCATTTGGACTAAGTGAATTCAAAGAAAATAGTGGTGCTGAAACAAAGGGACCGTGGGATCCTAACCGGCATCGCTTTAGTCAACTTTAACCCCCTCATAGTAATTCAATTTAACTTGTCATTTAAACCTTTAAACCATAGAATTGAGGACTGCGACTTCACCGAGGAGCTTGGAGCTATCTTTGTGGGAAACCTTCTATAATCACATGATGATCTACAACAACATGAGGATCTACAACAACATAACTTTCCTTATAAATTAAATAACAAGCCATAAGATCTCAAGGTCCTCTGTCTAGTGGGACACAAATCCTTAACTTCTATTTACGGCTTTGTGTAGCTCAATTATATAATTTAAACCCTAACTCGCTTTCTGATTCTAAGGTTGTCGTTCGTCACGACCTAATTCCTCACATCTTTCGGGATATTTATGTGATTGTCTCACAAGAATGTAAGGTTTAATTAATAAAATTAGCAAGATGAAACACTTAATTATTCTTGAAATTGAAGCCGAACAATAGGATAGCTTGGGAAGTCACCGAGGTTATCCTCAAGATTCGTGACATCCTCCAGTTCTTCTTCCTTTGGATTCAAAAATAAATGTTCCGAATTTGAGTCATTCCCATTTTACACCTCTTTGTTCAATCTTTTGAAAAGTCCTATCCTTTGAAATTCTTGAAGATACTATCCTCTTATTTTTATCGAGAGTTTTATTAGTTGACTTCAGTTATCTAAAATATAATTAACTATAGAGGCTTGCCTTTATAGGAAACTTTCAAAAACCCAGCTTAATTAAAACCTGATCACTGGATACCTAAAGCTTATGCACAGTATAACAATAGTTCTTGATGGTATTTTTCACGTATGCTTCCTTATTTTGCAACAAAACCAAAAACTTGATCCTGAAGAAAAATAAAAATTTAANGTTAACTATAGGGGCTTGCCTTTATAGGAAACTTTCAAAAACCCAGCTTAATTAAAACTTGATCACTGGATACCTAAAGCTTATGCACAGTATAACAATAGTTCTTGATGATATTTTTCACGTATGCTTCCTTATTTTGCAACAAAACCAAAAACTTGATCCTGAAGAAAAATAAAAATTTAACTTTTTAATTTATATATATTTTATTGGGATACTACGCAAGTATACATATCGTTATCAAGTACTATATGACTTTTTGATTAAAACCTGAATATCAAACCCACAGAAAAGAGTATGCAATATGCACCTTTTAGAAACTTTTTCTATTTTTAAAATATAATAACTTAAACTAAAAATGATTTTTGTAGGAATTTAAAATTAAAATATTTTTGGTATTTTTTTTATATTTTAATGNATATAATAACTTAAACTAAAAATGATTTTTGTAGGAATTTAAAATTTAAATATTTTTGGTATTTTTTTTATATTTTAATGAAACGGTAAAAAAATTACTAAAATTTTTGTAGAAGAAAAGTATTTAATATCAAAATATCTTTCTTCTTATCATGAATTAGCAATAAGCATAAGATATCTACTGTGAAAGTATGCAAATTTGGTTGTGTCAAATAGGAGCAATAAAATTTTTTACCCTTACCAGAGATGCTATAAATAATATTGGCTAATTTAAATTTTGAGTAGTTTTGATTGCCGGATNACCCTTACCAGAGATGCTATAAATAATATTGGCTAATTTAAATTTTGAGTAGTTTTGATTGCCGGATAGGCTAGGAAGATACGAGCTCTCACTCTAGAGTACTCTCGATTCCATCCACCTAGGGGCTAACATTCTCGTATCAGAACCAAAAATAATAAACCAAGTTGGGAGCTTTAACGTGACACTTTAAAGTCCTCTAACTCTACACCCATCAATGAATATTTCCCTATTTATTTGCACTCAATCATATGAACTACATTCTCATGCATAAAACCTCATGTGATTCTTTACAATCGTTGACTAAGACAATACCAGCCCGGTTCTTACATGTTCTTACAATAAATTTTAACATCTTGATTGACCAAATTTAAGAAATAAATGAAGTGCATGGATTTAAATCATCACAACTTCTTCCAACATTAAAGATCAATACTCTCCACAACTTACATCCAAAACTTAATTACTTATTATTTTAAGAATAAAGATAAAGAAAACTACTCAGAATCCATGGGCAAAACAAAACCACACTTTAGTTTAAAAGAAGAAAACATTGTAAAGCCAACAACAAGTCTCTATTAAAACCAAAAGTAGTCTAAAACAAAAAGATAAAAACTTATCTNAGAAGAAAACATTGTAAAACCAACAACAAGTCTCTATTAAAACCAAAAGTAGTCTAAAACAAAAAGATAAAAACTTATCTCAAGTCCTTCACTAAACTCTTCAAGTTCCTTTTAATCTCTTTTCTTTTACAATCACTCAAAACAAAATAACAAAAATGATAAGGTAAGTAAAAGGTGGTTCCTGAAAATCTCTCCGAACTAACTCCCCAGAAAAGATCTTTCAAAATTTGCCAATATTTTCAAGACTCTTTTCTAAGTCCTCTCTTCTTTCTTTTTTAGATTTCCAAGAGGTGCCTTGGGATCTNGGATAAGGTAATTAAAAGGTGGTTCCTGAAAATCTCTCCGAACTAACTCCCCAGAAAAGATCTTTCAAAACTTGCTAATATTTTCAAGACTCTTTTCTAAGTCCTCTCTTCTTTCTTTTTTAGATTTCCAAGAGGTGCCTTGGGATCTCTTCAAAATGTGTCTTAATTCGATATATTTGCCCAAGAGATGCATCCTTTCATGATAATTTTCGTCTATGGTGGTTACAACCACCTATTGAGCCAATGGGTGCCTCAAAAACCTCTTCAAAATTTGTCAAAACCGATTTTACTCATCTAGTAACTGCAACTGGCACTTAAGCACGGGGTCTCGGTGCTTAGGCGTGGTCTTCTCTATTTAACCAGCGCGTAAGTGCCGGATCTAGCGCTTAGGTGCCAAAACTCTTTTGCACAATTTTTCNTAACCGATTTTACTCATCTAGTAACTGCCACTGGCACTTAAGCATGGGGTCTCGGTGCTTAGGCGCGGCCTTCTCTATTTAACCAGCGCGTAAGTGCCGGATCTAGCGCTTAGGTGCCAAAACTCTTTTGCACAATTTTTCACCTTTTTGCTCTAAATTTGATCATTTTTCACTCCTTGAAGCATTTTTTCCATGTTTACTTGTATCTATAAGAAAAACACAAAAATACATTCCATTAAAGCTCAATATCTCAAAAATAGGTATAAAAATGTGCTAAAAACACTATATATTTTAGGTGTATCAAAATCCCCCAAACTTAAAATATTACTTGTCCTGGTATATCAAACTCAAGTGACACTAATCTTTAAAAACCACAAATATGTATCATATTTATATGAGTTTCTTTAGGAGTTACTAAAATTTATATTTAGAAATATAGTAGTCCACTTTAGAAAAAATAATTAGTAAATGAGACCAACTTAAAGTTTGAAAATTTTTAATGTTAAGAACTATGAAAATATGAGTTCCTATCTAATTCAGAAATATTGTAAGTTCTCTAAATTTAGATTTTAGTTCTTTTATTTTCTATAGTTAAAAATTTTTATTAAAAATAATTTTATTTACTATATTATATTTTTATGTTTAAGATTTTATCAAGTCTTATACTTTAAAAAGATCCAATGTAGAACCAATTTTTGATTGGACACTAATCCTCAAGCTTCTCCTCCCTTACATTTCTTTTCTTTTNTATAGTTAAAAATTTTTATTAAAAATAATTTTACTTACTATATTATATTTTTATGTTTAAGATTTTATCAAGTCTTATACTTTAAAAAGATCCAATGTAGAACCAATTTTTGATTGGACACTAATCCTCAAGCTTCTCCTCCCTTACATTTCTTTTCTTTTCTTTTTCTTTTCTTTTTCTTTTTCTTTTTCTTTTCTTTCTCTTTTTCTTTTTCAGGCAACGATTACTATATCTGGATAGACCTTAATGAGTTTGAATTTCACTTCTCTTTTCCTAAAGTAAAGTCTTGATATAATACTTTTACTTTTAGATATAATAATAGTTTTGAAAATCTTTTTAATAAAATAAATTTAAGTATTAAAAATAAAAGTCTAAATTATCTAATTTTTTCAAAAATACAATTTTTTCTTACTAAAGATAGTAACTTATATTAATCATTTTCTATACCAAAAATCTTTAACTTAAAGTTTTTCTTCATTACTTAAAATTTTAACTAAATTTTCTCTCATTTCTAAAATCAAATTTTACTTCCCTAATATAACTTCTTGTACATAATCAATTTTTCTTTTAAAATCAAATTCACTTGTAGTACATTTGAGAATAAATACAATTCTAATTTTGAAAATATTTTTCATCACCCCAAACCTAAATTTTTAACAGATTAAACAGTTTAATATCATTTAATTATATAGGCAGAAATTGAAAATTAAAATAACATGCTAACAGGAATTTTAACATCCTAATTATACAAGTATAAAACTAAATAAAGGAGTAAAATTAATTTTTGATCAAATTTTGTATATTTTATTTTAGTTTAACATGTAATGATTCAATAAACTTCTAAACAATGGTATAAAGGCAAAAAACACATCACCATGACAAAAGAAAAATACAGGGCAGCAGTTTCTGAATTTCAAGTTTAAGATATAAGCTATTAAGACTTTCTACTCTATAAATGATATGAAATTAAGTTANATTTATTTTAGTTTAACATGTAAAGATTCAATAAACTTCTAAACAATGGGTATAAAGGCAAAAAACACATCACCATGACAAAAGAAAAATACAGAGCACCTGTTTCTGAATTTCAAGTTTAAGATATAAGCTATTAAGACTTTCTACTCTATAAATGATATGAAATTAAGTTAAGTTCTAAACTAACTAAATCACAGTACTAAACACAAAACAATAGGTACTACCTAAAAATTTTTAGAACGAAATGCTATCTAACACAACAATCACAACAACAATAGATCATAAAAATTCAAAACACAACATAAATCATAGTCCAAAACAACACACAAATGCCAATGTATCAAGCTCAGACCACATAGTTCACATCATATTACAACCATAAAATGAATCTCTCAGCTCTACTCTTCATCCTCTAAATCACCGCTGTACCATTTTTTTGCAAGTTCATAATCAGGATATCGAGGATATGAAGGAAATTGCACTCCTAATTCACCTATAATCAAGCTCTCCAAAGATGAGTGAAATTTCTCTTCATAATCACTCTTTCTTCTATTATAACTATTAGTATGAGCTACAAAACACTCTAAATTTTGTACCTTTTCAGCAGTAAAATTGATATTGTCTATCATCTTCTGCAATAACTCATCCTGAGTCTTGGTATCACCTCTAGATGTAAAAGCACAAGAAGTAGATGGTCTTGATGAACATGTAGCAGACGTGTCTAATCCATAACTTCTGGAAAATCCTCCTCTCCAGCCAAAAATTGAATGCTCAGAATAAGTCTTCACACTCACCTTTGTAATGGGATTTAGAGGTAATGAAACTTCCTCTCAATTATCATACTTCACTTCAGCCTGCTCGCATAATGAAAATATCATGGAAGCAAATAACATACCTATCGTAGTAGCAGCAGTAGCTGAACTGATGATAGTGTGATAGATCAAAGCCCGTATGTTGATGTGCTTTTCCTCCTGAATACAATAGTTCAACATCGCTCTTTCTCTGGTCACTTCAGTAAGATGATTGGTCAGAAGATGAGCAGAAATGAAATAGTGTCAGGCCTTCAAAGGCGCACTTAACTTTGAAGTTGGAAAATTTACTTTCCTCTCATTGGTTGTCTTCCAAAGTCCTCTCCCAATAGTTAAATTTGAAATAATCTTGTCTAACTCCGCCTCAGTAAGACTATAATTTGAATAAAAACATAAAGTCTCCTGTAGTAAACGGTAAAACAAGTTGATTACCTCTGGCGTAAAAGGTACCAACTTTCCTCTAACCATAACTCGATCGTCTTCAGTCTCTGAGAGATTTGCATAAAACTCCCTCACAATAGAAATCACTGCGACGGCAGAGAAACAATAGAATTGTTCCCACTGTCGGTGGATTATCAGGTCTTCTACCTCTCCACCTGGACTNTAATAGAAATCACTGTGACGGCAGAGAAACAATAGAATTGTTCCCACTGTCGGTGGATTATCAGGTCTTCTACCTCTCCACCTGGACTCTTGAAACATCACTCCTAAATCAATTTTCATGACTGTAGAGCGTCACTATATCAATCTTAAGCTTTTGAACTGACAGACTTGCTCTAATTGAATGGGCTCTTTCCTCTACTCCTTTTCATACTTGGTGTCATTCTATAATTTTGATAAATTCCAAAAATAACTTTAAAAATCAAGTTTAAATCACTAAATTAAACTTCCAAAAGCACTAACTAAACTTCCCAAGCAATTTTCATAGATTTTTCTTCACTTATCACCATGAATAGTAAATTTTCAAAATCTTCCAACAGTGCTCAAAATATATGGTGAAAATCCAAAATTTTTTTCATAGAAGTAAAGCTCTTACCTTAAGGATCTTGGATCTAGCAATTCTCACTCGATTCCATCAAGAAATCTTCAAATTCTACTTGCCCTAGCCCTTAAAATCGTGATTTGAGTTGGGGAAGACGTTAGGAGGTGTTAAAAATGGTATTTTTGGGCTCAAAATTCACTTTTAACTATTTGGAAACCGATTTTCATGAACTGGCGCTTNTGTGCTCAAAATATATGGTGAAAATCCAAAATTTTTTGCATAGAAGTAAAGCTCTTAACTTAAGGATCTTGGATCTAGCAATTCTCACTCGATTCCATCAAGAAATTTTCAAATTCTACTTGCCCTAGCCCTTAAAATCGTGATTTTGAGTTGGGGAAGACGTTAGGAGGTCTTAAAAATGGTATTTTTGGGCTCAAAATTCACTTTTAACTATTTGGAAACCGATTTTCATGAACTGGCGCTTAAGCGCGGGTAAGTGGTGCTTAGGATTTTGTCTCTCGGATTGGCTCACACTTAAGCCTGAGATGTGGCGCTTAGGCACCAGTGCATGATTTTTGAAAATTTTAATTATAAGTAAAATGCACTATTAGCCTAATTAAACCACCCCTAAATGTTCTTATAGCACAAATGAAACTTTTAGCACCACTTACTTAATGTAGGCAATATTTCTAGAAAATATGTTCACTGCTAACAAAATATATAAGAAATCTACAAAATATGTCCGTTTTCAAAAATTTTGTAACACTTTGAGCATCACATCGAGGTAAAGCAACAGCTTCTATCCATTTGGATACATAGTCCACTACTAACAAAATATATAAATTTTTGAAAGATGGTATAAATGGTCCCATGAAATCTAATCCCAAACATCAAATATTTCAACTTCTAGCATATAATTGAGGGGCATCTCATTTCTTCGAGAAATATTGCCTACTCTTTGACATCCATCACATTTTGATATAAGCATTAACGTCTCTAAAAATTATAGGCCAATCAAATCCAGATTGTAGAATTTTGTATGTTGTTTTAGCAACTCCAAAATGTCCCCCAAAATCAAAATAATGACATTTTTGGATAATTTCATAAGTTTCTTCTAATGGTACACATATTCGAATGACCAGATCCTTTCCTTGTTTATATAAATATGGGTCATCCAAAAAATAAGTCTTAGCTTCAGAAATAAATTTTCTCATTTTTTGGTATGTCATTTTATGGGGTTTAAGAGCACTAAAAATATAGTTCACAATGTTAGCATACCATGGAACACGCCACTCATTTACAGTGAACAAATTTTCATCTAAAAAAGGTTTATTAATTTCTTTTTTAAAGCAAAGTGGTTTTTCTAATTTAAGCTTGGACAAATGATCAATAATTTGATTTTCAGTTCTCTTCGAATCTATTATTTCAAAATCAAATTCTTGTAAAAGAAGAATCCATCTTATAAGTCTCGGTTTAGTATCCTTTTTTTTCATTAAGCACTTAATAGCAGAATGAACTGTATGTACTATACAATGAGTTCCAATCAAATATGATCTAAATTTATCAAAGGCATATACTGTAGCAGAATGATCCGTATGCACTATACAATGAGTTCCAATCAAATATGATCTAAATTTATCAAAGGTATTTGTATACACTATACAATGAGTTCCAATCAAATATGATCTAAATTTATCAAAGGCATATAATATGGCTAATAACTCTTTTTCAGGTTTTGTATAATTAATTTGAGTTTCATTAAGAGTTTTACTAGCATAGTAGATAACTTTGAAATTTTTATCATATCTTTGTCTTAAAACAGTTTCAATAGCATAATCACTTGCATCACACATAAGTTTAAAAGATTTTTCCCAATTTGGTGAAACTATAATTGGTGCAGTGATTAATTATTCTTTTATTAATTTAAAAGTTTTAGGNCTTGTATAATTAATTTGAGTTTCATTAAGAGTTTTACTAGTATAGTAGATAACTTTGAAATTTTTATCATATCTTTGTCTTAAAACAGTTTCAATAGCATAATCACTTGCATCACACATAAGTTTAAAAGGTTTTTCCCAATTTGGTGAAACTATAATTGGTGCAGTGATTAATTATTCTTTTATTAATTTAAAAGTTTTAGGCATTCCTCATTAAAATTGAAAATTGCATCTTTCTCCAATAAATGGCATGAAGGCTTAGCAATCTTTGAAAATTCCTTAAAATATCACCTGTAGAATCCAGCATGTCCTAAAGTACTCCTAATTTTAATTACATTTGTTGGATAAGGTAAATTAGCGATCACTTGAATTTTAGCAGGATCTACTTCCATACCATTTTTCTTGATATTTGATGACCTAATATAATTCCTCCTGCTACCATAAATTGACATTTTTCCTAATTAAGAACTAAATTCCTCCCGCTACCATAAATTGGCATTTTTCCCAGTTAAATACTAAATTTGTTTCTTTACAGTGCTTAAGAACCTTAAATAAATGTTCTAAACATGAGTCAAATGAAGTTCCGAACACTGAAAATTCATCCATAAAGACTTCAATCCCTTTTTTAATTAAATCACAAAAAACTGTCATCATACATCTTTGAAATGTAGTAGGGGCATTACATAAACCAAAGGGTATTCTTCTAAAAGCAAAAGTACCATATGGAGTGATAAATGTTATTTTATCTTGATCCTCAAGAGATATTTGAATTTGGTGATAATCGGATTATCCAACAAGAAAACAAAAGTATTTGTGCCCAGCTAGTCTATCCAGCATTTGATCTCGAAAGGGTAATGGAAAATTATCTTTCCTCATGGTAAGATTTAATTTTCTATAATCAATGCATATTCTTCATCCTGTAACTTGTCTATAAGGTATTAACTCATTATGATCATTCACAGCTATAATTACTCCTCCTTTCTTAGGAACATAATGAAATGGACTAACCCATACACTATCTAAAATAGGGTAGATAATTCCAGCATCTAACCACTTTAAAATTTATTTCTTTACAACTTCCATCATAATAGGAGTAGGTTATGATAGGTTATTGAACGTTCTTCTAACTGCAGATTTATAGTAGTAAGGGTTATTTGTCTTAATCTCAATCGTTTAAATATTGATAATGGCATAAGGTTAATGCTTTCACCTAAATCACATAAAGCTTTCCCATAAAATCTGTCTTNCCTTGATTATTCCAATTTCCCAATGTGTTTACTTGGTTGTTCCCCCATTGCTGATTATTACCACCCGAATTATTATTCTAGTTAATATTGGGATGGTTCTTCCAACTTGGGTTATAATAATTGGAATATGGGTTAATTTGCTTATTATTTATGGCATTCAAAGTTTTTAATGATGGTTGAGAATCTACCATTTGGCTTATTGAATTCTCTTCAATCATGGAAATGTGTTGAGAAAAATTCATTTCAAATTGGTCTAACTTCCTTGAAATTGCAGCAACTTGATTTGCTGAAAATTGATTGAGAAAAATTCATTCCAAATTGGTCTAACTTCCTTGAAATTGCAGCAACTTGATTTGCTAAATAGTAAATACATCAGTTTCATGAATATTGGCTACTTTCTTTGGATTTACTTTCTTAGAAGGCCATTTAAAATTATTGGTAGCCACTCTTCAATTAAAGCATAAGCATCATGAAATAGTTTTTACATCAATGAACCACCAACAACAGCATCGATTATAGGTCTTAGAGAACCAATTAATCCATTATAAAAAGTTTGAATTATTAACCAATCTGGTGTAACATAGTGTGGACACTTTCTTAAGAGTTATTTAAATCATTCCCATGCTTCATAAATAGATTCCCCTTCAAGCTGGTTAAAAGATATAATATCATTTCTAAGCTTCGCAGTTTTTTTATGGTGGAAAATATTTAGCAAGGAATTTTTGCCCAAGTTCTATAAGATCCAGGTGTTAACGAATTCAGCCACATCTTAGCTTTATCCCTCAGTGAGAAGCATCATCTGAAACACCATCGTATTTAAATGTAGCGCACAACTCTAAAAAATTGGTAAGATGTAAATTTGGATCTTCTGTTGGTGATCCCCCAAAATGATTATTTGATACCGTTTGGATAATTACAGGTTTAAGCTCAAATGAATTAGCTACTACAGTAGGTTTTTTAATACTATAATGAAGTTCATCTACAGTAGGGTTGACATAATATCTCAAAGGTTTAAACTCTTGATGAATTTCAGCATTTTGATTATTTTGGTTTGCCATTTCTATAAATTTTTTGGATTTTTCAAGATTTTTAATTTTTTTGGTTTTTCTGATTTTCTAAAAGTTCTTTCTAATTCAGAATCATAGGGGACTAGTCCTTCAGAACCTGAACTACGCATACACTAACATAAAATAATATAAAATAAAATAAAACATACAAAATAAGATACAATAATTAAAGTTTAAATAATACTTTATAAGAAAATAAATTTACTTAGTTTTCTTCCCCGACAACGGTGCTAAAAACTTGATCCCTGGATATGTAATGCTTATGCACAGTATAACAATAATTATGATGATATTTTTTNTATAAAAAAAAATAAAACATACAAAATAAGATACAATAATTAAAGTTTAAATAATACTTTATAAAAAAATAAATTTACTTAGTTTTCTTCCCCGACAATGGTGCTAAAAACTTGATCCCTGGATATGTAATGCTTATGCACAGTATAACAATAATTATGATGATATTTTTTTACTTATGTTTCTTTATTTTGCAACTAAACCAAAAACTTGATCCTGGAGTAAAATATGAATTTAACTTTTTAATTTATATATATTTATATTGGGATACTATGCAAGTATACGTATCATTATCAATAATATATGCATTTTTGCTTAAGACCTGAATATCGAACCCACAAAGAAGATTATGCAATATGCACCTTTTAGAAAGTCTTTCTATTTTTAAAAAGATAATTACTTAAACTAAAAATGATTTTTGTAGGAATTTAAAATTAAAATATTTGAGTATTTTTTTTAATATTTTAACAAAATAGTAAAAAGATAACTAAAGTTTTTGTAGAAGAAAAGTATTTAATATGAAAATATCTTTCTTCTTATCATGAATCAGTAATAAGTATATGAATTTTGTTGTAGAAGTATGTAAATTGTGTTGTGCCAAATAGAAACAATAATATTCTTTACCCTTACTAGAGATGCTATAAATAAAATTGGCTAATTAAAAGTTTGTGTAATTCTGAATACCGGCTAGGGAAGGAAGATACTAGCTCTCACTCTAGAGTTCCCTCGATTCCCTCCACCTAGGGACTAACATTCTCGTATCATAACCTAAAATAATAAACAAATTTAGGGGCTTTAACCTGTCACTTTAAAGTTCTCTAACTCTACACCCATCAATGAATATTTCCTTTTTTATTTGCACTCAATCATATGAACTACATTCTCATTCATAAAGCCTCATGTGATTCTTTCCAATTGTTGACTGAGACAATACCAGCCCTGTTCTTACATGTTCTCTAAGCAAATTTTAACATTTGGATTGGCCAAATCAATTAAATGAAGTGCATGGATTTAAATCATCATAACTTCTTCCAACATTAAAGATGAATACTCTCCACAACTTCCATCCAAAACTTAATCACTTATCATTTTATAAGAAAGATAAAGAAAACTACTCAGAATCCTTGGAGAAAATGAAATAACACTTTAGTTTAAAAGAAGAAATCATTGCTAAACCAACAACAAGTCTCAATTAAAACCAAAAGTAGTCTAAAACAAAAAAATAAAAACTTATCTCAAGTCCTCCACCAAACACTTGAAGTTCCTTTGAATCTCTTCTCCTTTTCAATCACTCAAAACAAAATAGCAAAAAGGATAAGATAACTAAAAAGAGGTTCCTGAAAATCTCTTCAAACTAACTACCTAGAAAAGAACTTTCAAAACTTGCCAATATTTTCAGGACTCTTTTTTAAGTCCTCTCTTCTTTCTTTTATAGTTTTCCAAGCGGTTCCTTGGGATCACTTCAAAATGTGTCTCGATTTGATGTATTGCCCAAGAGATGCATCCTTATATGATAATTTTTGTCCATGGTGGTTACAACCACCTATTAAGCCAATGGGTGCCTCAAAAACCTCTTCAAAANTGCCCAAGAGATGCATCCTTATATGATAATTTTTGTCCATTGTGGTTACAACCACCTATTAAGCCAATGGGTGCCTCAAAAACCTCTTCAAAATTTGTGAAAACCAATTTTATTGGTCTAGTAACTGTCATTTGAGCTTAAGCGCAGGGTCTCGGCGCTTAGGTACGACCTTCTCTGTTTAATCGGCGCTTAAGTGCCGGATCTGGCACTTAGGCGCCAAAATTCATTTGCACAATTTTTCACATTTTTCGTTCAAATTTGATTATTTTTACTCCTTTAAGCATTTTCTCCATTTTTTACTTGTATCTGCAAGAAAAACTAAAAAAATATCTTCCATTAAAGCGCAATATCTCAAAAATAGGTATAAAAATGTGTCTAAAAATAATATATATNATTTGTATCTGCAAGAAAAACTAAAAAAATATCTTCCATTAAAGCGCAATATCTCAAAAATATGTATAAAAATGTGTCTAAAAATAATATATATTTTAGGTGTCTGAAAACCATATTTAATTTTTTGTATTCAATAGGGAAACCTTTCGGTCAACATAAAAAATGGTTTTTTACACATTTAAACGGATGTCATAAACTCTTTAGTTTATTTAATCGAGCATTTACCAGTAAGCAATGTATTTATCCTTAGAGATAGATGCATTGCTTGTGGTATTAAGCTTGTTTATTTAAACTACTGAGAATATGTGATCAGTCTGGTCTTCTATTTTTAAAATCTAAAATTCTAATTTTCCCATATATTTATATATATATATAACTTAAACTAAAACGAATATCGGGATATCCATTCGAACAACCAACAATTTTCAATTTGACGACCGACAATTTTATCTTAGGATTGATCTTAACATTACTAGGAAGTGTTCCACCAGGCTTATTGCTAAGTGCGTAANCATTTAATCGAGCATTTACCAGTAAGCAATGTATTTATCCTTAGAGATAGATGCATTACTTGTGGTATTAAGCTTGTTTATTTAAACTACTGAGAATATGTGATCAGTCTGGTCTTCTATTTTTAAAATCTAAAATTCTAATTTTCCTATATATATATATATATAACTTAAACTAAAGCGAATATCGGGATATCCATTCGAACAACCAACAATTTTCAATTTGACGACAGACAATTTTATCTTAGGATTGATCTTAACATTACTAGGAAGTGTTCCACCAGGCTTATTGCTAAGTGCATAAGCAATATGTCTCGGTTAATTCTCTATGTTTCTTATAGTAGCACTCGACTCTGTAATTGATTATCATTTGTAACATCACTTCTTCTAAAGACAACTTCTTCTCCTTAACTTGTTGATTACTGTTAAATCTAGGAGGATAAGTGGGTCTAAGGTTAGAATTACCATAATTGTTCTAGTTTCTCAATGAGTTTACTTGATTGTTCCCCCATTGTTGACTTCCACCACTAGAATTTTTATTTTAGNGACATCACTTCTTCTAAAGACAACTTCTTCTCCTTAACTTGTTGATTACTATTAAATCTAGGAGGATAAGTGGGTCTAAGGTTAGAATTACCCTAATTATTCTAGTTTCTCAATGAGTTTACTTGATTGTTCCCCCATTGTTGACTTCCACCACTAGAATTTTTATTTTAGTTAAAGTTTGGGTAGTTTTTCCAACCCTGGTAATGATAATTAGAATATAAGTTATTAGGTATATTAATAGCATTTATAGTTTTTAATGAAGTTTGAGAATCAATCATTTGACGTAATGAACTATCCTCAATCAATTGAGGTGATTGATAAAAATTCATTTTAATTTGGTCTATTTTTCTAAATAATTGTGAAACCTGCGAAGGAACTATTGAAATATCATCATTATTATGAATATTATCTACTTTCTTAGGATTTACCATTTCAAATAGCGATTGAAAATTATTTGTAGTCATTTCTTCAATTATAGTGTATGCTTCTTCAAATGATTTATACATTAATGAACCTCCAGCAGCAGCATCTATGATAGATCTAAGAGATCAAACTAATCCATTATAAAAAGTTTGAACAATTAACCAGTCTAGTAAAGCATGATGTGGACACTTTCTAAGGCTTCCTTAAATCTTTCTCAAGCTTCATATATTGACTCTCATTTATATTGAGTAAAAGAAGTAGTATCATTTCTAAGTTAGTTTTAGAATGTGGAAAATACTCAACCAGAATATTTTATGTCAAATATGCCCAAGTTTTAATAGATCTAGGTGCTAATGAACCACATCATAGCTTTATCCCTTAATAAAATAGGAAAAAGTCTAACTCTGACGACATCATTTGATACAACATCTTATTTAAATGTAGCACACCATTCTAAAGAATTTGCAATATGTAAATTTGGATCCTCATTTGTTGTTCCCCAAAACTAAATATTTTTTACCATTTGCATTATTGCAGGTTAAAGTTCAAATGAGTTAGTCGCTACCACAGAAGTTTGAATACTTAAGTGAATTTCATCTGCTGTAGGGTTTTCATAATCCCTTAAAGTTTTAAGTAAATTATGATGTTCATTTTCACCAATTTGAATTTCAATAGTATTTTGTGAAGTGTTCACCATAACTTAAAAATTATGAAGTCTTCCTTGTTTTCAAGTTTTTCTTATTTCAACACTAAAAAGTTGAGGAGTTGCCCGTTCTAAGCTATCGGTTGCTGGAATTGAAATCCCGTTGCCCGCTTCGGAAGGACATTTAATTTACATATATATATTTATAGTTTTAGAANTAAGTTTTTCTTATTTCAACACTAAAAAGTTGAGGAGTTGCCCGTTGTAAGCTATCGGTCGCTGGAATTGAAATCCCGTTGCCCGCTTCGGAAGGACATTTAATTTACATATATATATTTATAGTTTTAGAAAAATATGAAATCAAACCGACATCATATATTTCATAGTTTAAATGAAAAAGCATTACACCTCAAGCCATATATCAATCCAGAATGATAAACACAATACTTGAGGGTTAGGCTTGATCAAATAAACTATGAAATATATGACATTCGTTTGGTCTGTGAAACCATTTTATGTTGATCAAGCATTTACCATAAAGGATATGTGATCGAAACTTTTCGGTCAACATAAAAAATGATTTTTTGCAGACTTAAATGGATGTCATAAATTCTTTAGTTTATTTAATCGAGCATTTACCAGTAAGTAGTGTATTTATCCTTTGGGGTGGATGCATTGCTTGTGGTATTAGACTCTTTTATTTAAACTACTGAGAATATGTGATCGGTCTGGTATTGTATTTCAAAATCTAAAATACTAATTTTCATATATATATATATATATATATATACATATATATATATATATATATATACATATATNATTTCCAATTTGGCAACCGACACTTTTATCTTTAGGATTGATCTCAACATTACTAGGAAGTGTTCCATGAGGCCTATTGCTAAGTGCGTTAGCAATATGTTCTAGTCAATTCTCTATGTTTCTTATAGTAGCACTTAACTCTGTAATTGATTACCCATTTGTATCACCACTTCTTTTAATGACAACTTGTTCTCCTTAACTTGTTGATTATTATTAAATCTAGGAGGATAAGTAGGTCTAAGGTTAGAATTANAATGTTCTAGTCAATTCTCTATGTTTCTTATAGTAGCACTCAACTCTGTAATTGATTACCCATTTGTATCACCACTTCTTTTAAAGACAACTTGTTCTCCTTAACTTGTTGATTATTATTAAATCTAGGAGGATAAGTAGGTCTAAGGTTAGAATTACCCTGATTGTTCTAGTTTCTCGATGGGTATACTTGATTGTTCCCCCATTTTTAACTTCCACCACTAGAATTTTTATTTTAGTTAAAGTTTGGGTGGTTTTTCCAACCCTGGCAATGATAATTGGGATATAAGTTATTGGGTATATTAATAGTGTTTATAGTTTCTAATGAAGTTTGAGAATCAAGCATTTGACGTAATGAACTTTCTTCAATCAATTGAGGTGTTTGATAAAAAATCATTCTAATTTGGTCTATTTTCCTAAATAATTTAGAAACTTATGATGCAACCATTGAAATATCATCATTATTNGTATTAATAGTGTTTATAGTTTCTAATGAAGTTTGAGAATCAAGCATTTGACATAATGAACTTTCTTCAATCAATTGAGGTGTTTGATAAAAAACCATTCTAATTTGGTCTATTTTCCTAAATAATTTAGAAACTTATGATGCAACCATTGAAATATCATCATTATTATGAATACTATCTAGTTTCTTTTGATTTACCCTTTCAAAAAGCCATTGAAAATTTTTTGTAGCCATTTCTTCAATTATAGTGTAGGCTTCTTTAGACATTAATGAACCTCCAGCAGCAGCATCTATGATAGATCTATGAGGTCCAACTACTCCATTATAAAATGTTTGAGCAATTAACCAGTCTGGTAAAACATGATGTGGACACTTCCTAAGGAGTTCCTTAAATCTTTCTTAAGCTTCATATATTGTCTCCCATTCATATTGAGTAAAAGAAATAGTATCATTTCTAAGTTTAGCAATTTTAGAAGGTGGAAAATACTCAACCAGGATATTTTATGCCAAATATGTCCAAGTTTTAACAGATTTAGTTGCTAATGAACCACTTCATAGCTTTATCCCTTAATCAAAAAGAAAAAAGTCTAACTCTGACGACATCATTTGATACAACATCTTATTTAACTGTAGCACACAGTTCTAAAAAATTTGTAATATGTAAATTTGGATCCTCATTTGTTGTTCACCCAAACTAATTATTTTGTACCATTTGTATTATTGCAGGTTAAAGTTCAAATGAGTTAGCCGCTACAACAGAAGTTTGAATACTTAAGTGAATTTCATCTGTTGTAGGGTTTGCATAATCCCTTAAAGTATTTTGTAAATTATGATATTCATTTTCACAAATTTGAATTTCAATATTATTTTCTGAAGTGATCGCCATATCTTAAAAATTATGAAGTCTTCCTTGTTTTCAAGTTTTTCTTATTTCGACACTAAANCTATGATATTCATTTTCACAAATTTGAATTTCAATATTATTTTGTGAAGTGATCGCCATATCTTAAAAATTATGAAGTCTTCCTTGTTTTCAAGTTTTTCTTATTTCGACACTAAACAGTTGAGGAGTTGGCCGTTGTAAGCTATCGGTCACTGGAATTCAAATCCCGTCGCCCGATTCGAAAGGACATTTAATTTACATATATATATATATATATTTATAATTTTAGAAAAATATGAAATCAAACCGACCTCATTTATTTCATAGTTTAAATGAAAAAGCATTACCCCTTAAGCCATATAACTATCCAGAAAGATAAACACAAGACTTGAGGGTGAGGCTTGATCAAATAAATTAAAAAATATATGACATTTGTTTGGTCTGCAAAACCATTTTATGTTGATCGACAAATTCCCTTATTAAATATGAGGNGCTATCCAGAAAGATAAACACAAGACTTGAGGGTGAGGCTTGATCAAATAAATTAAGAAATATATGACATTTGTTTGGTCTGCAAAACCATTTTATGTTGATCGACAAATTCCCTTATTAAATATGAGGAACTAAATAGGGTTTATATTAAGCTAGGTTTGAAAATGCTTCTTACAAGGGTAAGCCTTTATAGTTAATTACATCTTAAATGATCAAAGTCACTCAAGAAAACTCTTGATAAAAATCAGGGGATATTATCTTCAAAGAGTTCAAAGGAATAGGACTTTTCAATGAAATCGCACAAAGGTGTGAAAGAACAATGACTCAAATTTGAAAAATTTATTGTAGAAACCAAAGAAAGAAAGACTAGGGGGTGTCACAGATTTTAAGGAGAACCTTGGTGACTTCCCAAATTATCCTACTATTTTGTTTCAATTTAGAAGAGAAATATTTAAATGTTTCATTCTGCCAATTTTATTGGTCATGGCTTATATTTGTATGAGACAATCACACAAATAGCATGGAAGATTTGAGGATTTAGGTCATTATGAACGACAATCTTGGAATCCTAAGGCTGGTTAGGTCTTAAATTGCATAGCAGAGCTATACAAAGGCTTAAAGTTAAGTTGAGGATTTATGTTAATAAGCAAACAACCTCGAAGTCCTAGGATTATTGTTTAATTCTATGGAATGGTTTAGCTGGTGTAGACATATTTTGCTGTTGAAGATGGATGTGTTGCCCACGATGCTAACTTCAAGATCCTCTCTGTAGCAAGTTTAAGTTTTTTAGTGTGTCAAGTCTTGATGTGAAATCAAATGTACCTATGGTTATGGTTCTTCAAATATTATGAGGCATATTAAAGTTGATTAGAGCGACACCAGTTAGGATCCTACGGTTCCCTCGTTCTGGTACCACTATTTTCTCTTCGATTCATTTAGTCTAAATGAATATACTAAACTCAACTTAACGAATTATGTACTTTCATTTAGACTGTGGGAAATCTCGTTAGCAACCGTAGGTTACCTCCTCCGAGGGATTCTCGATCATATGATAAACATCTTAATTTGGTTGCAATTGTTGTTGCGTGATGTTTGTGATTAAATTTTGAGTTTTATTTATGATTTAAATATTGTGGGGGTGAACTTTATCTTGATTGATTTTAGTTTTAATTTTGGTTTCAATTTTGTGGCTATCTTAAAGGTTTTAGTTTTGACATACAGGGTGACATCATTATTTAACATGCAAGTTTATAAGAAAAAAGCGCGGTATAGAAAAATACAGGAAAGGAAAATACTAAGAACTGTAAAGGCGTACCTGTCGAGTCTTCTCATTCCTCCACCTAAAAATTTAGTACTTGCAAGGCATATATATATATATAATTTTGCTGGAATTAAAACATGCTTATAAAGAAAGTAGAAAATACAAGTTTGAGGTGTGTTTTTGACTTCACTTTTGGTCTAGGTTTAGTTTTCCCTCTTTAGTAGCCAAAGGTCTAGCCATAGGACTTTCCTGTTGACTATTCCTAGAAAACTAAAAAATGATCTCTGACCATTAGAAAATCTAAACTCTTCCTTGCTCAACTTGAAGTTCCACATATTGGTCCTAAGCTCTAGCACTCAGTATGTGGGGGCAGTATGAAGAATCTCAGGGAGAGTCCCCATAGGATTGCTTAACCTTAGGGCTGACTCTGGGTGTTGGTCTGGAGCTAGTTCACTCACTTACACTCACTAGCACCAATATTCACTTGCAACCCTAAACCCAAAAGTGTTAACTTTGATCCCTTGATCTTTTGGGAGACTCATGTAGATGGTCCTCTTGACCCACTAGCCCCAGGCTGGGGTTTAGTTAAGTCCAGTGCATAGAGGCCCCAAATGGGGATTTCATTTGTCCACAACCCATATATGTTGGTTGGCACCCCAATTCTACCAAAATATCCAACTTGGTCTTTTGCCCCCAAATCCACCCAAACTACCTAAATGCCCTTGAAACCCTAAATTTGACCAAAATTCCTAAATTCATCCAAAATCCCCAATTTTCACCCTATGACTTGATCTCACCTAATATGATCCACTCAATTGCTACAATTTGAATCCTAAATTCTTCCTAACAATTCTACACATCAAATTGGATGTTCAATTGACCTTGGACAAGCCTCAATTTCACTCAATTCTAACACAATTCCTAAATCCCTAAATTTGCCCCAAATTCCACCAAATTGAATGCACTAACCCCAAACTTGGCACCCAATTGATTTTGAGAACTCTTCATGACATTCGTATAAACTTTTTTCAATCATCAATTTGTACATAGCCCAACCTTAGCCCAACCTAGACCCAAGTCTAACACAACACCCCTAAATTGACCAAATGCCCAAAATCCTCCAAATCAATTCAAAATCACTCAAAATCTTTTCTAAACCTCTTATGACAATCAGCTACACAATATTGATCAATCAATTGAGCTCAATCTCATGGCNTTAACCTCCAAATCAATTCAAAATTACTCCAAATCTTTTCTAAACCTCTTATGACAATCAGCTACACAATATTGATCAATCAATTGAGCTCAATCTCATGGCTAGCTTGACCCAAACCCGACTTCTAGCCATTGTGACCCAAACTGAACCCATGCACCAAAATTAACTTAGCCAGATATAAGACACCAAGTTATTGACACCACAACCACCAAATACACCCTATGGACTAAGTTAAACCCACCTAAACCAGCCAAGATGAGCTATGGACCAATGGTCCGTTGATTTAAGGTGTTTCACCCAACATTTGGCCTAAACTCAAATAACTTGGCCGTCATCACTTACCATTAAGAGTTAATCATCATTAGCAACCCCCTGGCCTCTATAAGCTAAGAAGTTACCATACTCTAGCCAGCCACCACCTTTGCCACCAGAAACAGCAAGCCCAAAGGTACCCTCATTGGCCAAAACCAAAATTAAACCTCCTTGACTTGGCTCACCCTAATTGGATGCTTGAGCCTTTCTTCCCTCTTCCTTAGCAAGCTTTAGCACCGAGCTCATAGCCCTGAGCTCCACCGAGTAGCCATGGATTTAAATGGAGCCCTCCAAGGTGAAAGAAGAGAGTGCTTGGAACCTTAAGGAAACTCTACCAAAATCTCACGAGAGCTTCTCCAAACCATCCTAAGTGCAATCCCCCTGCTCTCAGCCACTGATAGCCACCTCTTAGAGCTAATTTCTTCATTGAATGTTGCCCTAAAATTAGGACAGATTNCTACTCTCAGCCACTGATAGCCACCTCTTAGAGCTAATTTCTTCATTGAATGTTGCCCTAAAATTAGGACAGATTTCTCCACTCCACCACAGTGTACTAAACTTTAATTAATTGTGCACACACCAACCCCACAGTAAAAGAGGCTGATTCCCTACAAAAGCCCCCTCTGAAGTAGCCTCTAGCATAACTCTAAACCAACACCTGAAATTCACCTTGGTCAAAACCATACCTAGACAATTTAACAGGCCTTGAAACTTCATTCAGAGTTTTTTTGGGTTTAATCGAAGCTATCACAACCATTTGATTGAGGCCTCCCCTCTTAAACAAAGGTAATGAGCTCTAACCCTAGCTCGAGTTTATTTTATTTCTCTATTTGTAATGGTTCATTGCTTACTTGATTAACCATATAGATGTGTTTGTCTTGAGTAGATGAAGGTTTAGAAACAAACCCCATGCAATTTGGTTGAGTCTAAACTAAGATCTTAAGGTTTAAGTTTTAACGGCTTACGGGTTAAGTCACTCGGGGATGATGAACGGATGTCTTCCAATCGCGCATGTAACCAATAGATGGAGGAGATCAACCCAGACAAACTCTTGGTGCATGAACCGAGGGATGTATGGCAGCTGAGGGGGATGACAGCGTCAAATAGCAGAGCACCGCACGGAGACTTCGGAGCAGACGAGGATGAGTCGGCGCCGCATGNGCTCTAAACCAACACCTGAAATTCACCTTGGTCAAAACCATACCTAGACAATTCAACAGGCCTTGAAACTTCATTCAGAGTTTTTTTGGGTTTAATCGAAGCTATCACAACCATTTGATTGAGGCCTCCCCTCTTAAACAAAGGTAATGAGCTCTAACCCTAGCTCGAGTTTATTTTATTTCTCTATTTGTAATGGTTCATTGCTTACTTGATTAACCATATAGATGTGTTTGTCTTGAGTAGATGAAGGTTTATAAACAAACCCCATGCAATTTGGTTGAGTCTAAACTAAGGTTTAAGTTTTAACGGCTTACGGGTTAAGTCACTCAGAGATGATGAACGGATGTCTTCCAATCGCGCATGTAACCAATAGATGGAGGAAATCAAGCCAGACAAACTCTTGGTGCATGAACCGAGGGATGTATGGCAGCTGAGGTGGATGACAGCGTCAAATAGCAGAGCACCGCACGGAGACTTCGGAGCAGACGAGGATGAGTCGGCGCCGCATGGATAACTAAAAAAATATGGATTTTCTAAATTATTTAAAATTCCTGAACTTCAAAAATTCATATCTTTCTTTAGAAAAATTATAAAAATAAAAAAAAACCTTCTTGCTCATTGAACAAAGGAGAATAATGTGGATTAAAAATAAAAATTCTTTTCTTATTCCCTGATTTTTAATAAATTAAAAACCCTCTCTGGTATTTTAATTCTCCATGACTAAATATTGCTCACTATGACTTGAAATTATGAGTGTTCATTCCTCATGACAGAGCCTATGTCCTCTGATTTTTTTAAGGTCAGAGGACATCTCTATGCTTCTAGCCCTAATTTTCAAGCTAAGGGGACCATTTTGGCTAATTTAATTATATGAATCAAAATATCATTTGAAAAATTATGGGAATAATTTTAGTAGGTNAATTTTTTTAAGGTCAGAGGACATCTCTATGCTTCTAGCCCTAATTTTCAAGCTAAGGTGACCATTTTGGCTAATTTAATTATATGAATCAAAATATCATTTGAAAAATTATGGGAATAATTTTAGTAGGTTTCCTATGGTCAGAAAAGTCTAGGAAAAATATCATGATGTCATGAATTATCTTGTTTCTTTCTATATTTAATTAAATGTAAATATCTTGTGTTAATTTTTGTAAATTATATACTTACCAAAAATTAACAAAATTAATCCCACATTGTTCATAAAAATCTTATTTATCCACTGTAAAAATTTTAAAATTATTTGATTAAGTTTAAATATTTGAGTTAATTTTCTAAGGAACCATATCTTTTGGTACAAAAATAATTATATTAAATTAAATACAGTTAGGAAAATTATGAAAAGTGGTTTTCTAAGTTCCTTTTGATCAGAGGCACTTAGGAAAAATAAAAAATTATTTTTTAGGAAATACTTGATTTTTTAGCCTTATTTTGAATTTTAAAATGATTAAAAATAATTAAAAAATCCCAAAAATATCAAAACAATTCAAAATATGCCTAATTGTCCTTTGATCACTTGGGACTCGTTAAAAATTTTTTCTTAATTTTCCTAAGTTAAAAATAATTTTGAAAGGTTTAAAAGTAGATTTTCCTTATTCNGATTATTTTATAGGAAATACTTAATTTTTTAGCCTTATTTTGAATTTTAAAATGATTAAAAATAATTAAAAATTCCCAAAAATATCAAAACAATTCAAAATATGCCTAATTGTCCCTTGATCACTTGGGACTCATTAAAAATTTTTTCTTAATTTTCCTAAGTTAAAAATAATTTTGAAAGGTTTAAAAGTAGATTTTCCTTATTCTCCCATTAAAATAATTATAATAGTTTAATTCAAAAAATCATGAAATTTTGTCTGAGTCTTTTTTCTGATTTAAGGAAACCTCTAATAATTTTCTCATAAATGAAAACTTTATTTTGGAAAGTCAAAAAAATCAATTTCTAAGGAATCCTATTTTTTAATCTTAAATAAATATTAAATTAAATTAAATTTTGAGAAGTCCATATATTCTCCTCTGATATTACACTTACATCATGGATATGACACTCTAAACCCTCAAAGTCATTGGAGTTATGGTTAGTGAGTTATGAGGTAAAGTGCCTCTAGGGTGAAATAGTCATTTTAGATTTTGGTGCCTTAATCAAAATTTAGGATTAACCAAGGGAAAAAGGGTAATTTTGATCTTAATAAACAAGTTTGGATGATTGAAATACTATAGGGTTAAAAGGTAGAAAATCACTCACCGCCCTTGCACAACATCAATAAAACCATAATCCTCGTAATTATCAAGACTTGAAAATGAATTAAGATCAGACGATTCTTACGTGATGGGCTTAAGTTAAAAAAATAATAATTTACTTTTCTTAGACCCAAAGTTGAGGATGATTTGACTATTTGATAAGAATACATATCAGTTGAAATAAAAATCTTGATAATCACCATTTCACCTATCATGATTGTTAAAGGCTTAGTAGTGACCTAGGCTCGATGTCTAAACTCAATTGACTGGATTTAGAAGATAACATGATTGGTGATTAACATATTTAAACACTACAAGCATGACTTTAATTGTGGGCACCACAACCTTTAAATGACCTAAACTTGCCTTAGGGGCACCCACTCACATAACCTTTAAATAAAATATCAATTAATTAATTGGGTATCCTATCATTGAGATAATTAAATTGTTAAGTTTCACTGAGCAATGGAGTAGTCACACATCAGCCTCAGAAAATTAATGGAAAAATATCATAAGTCCAAAATGAACTCGAAATATTTCAAGAGATCTTCAAAATGGTCCAGGATCTGACCTTTAACATTTTGAAATATGTTGGACATTCTGAAGAGCAAATTGGACCTATCATATTTTGTTCTAAAATCTTCTACTAGGATCTTCTGAGATTCAATAAAATCATAACTTGGGGTTTGGTAGCTAAACCTTCATGTACTCTTACAACTTAAATTCCTTGCAAAATTATATACATGCCTTATAAGTACTGACATTTTAGATAGTGTAACGAGAAGAATTGGCAGGTACGCTTTTAAACTAATCCATTTACCTTTCTGTACTTCTTGTTTTGAGCTTGCATGTTAAACAACGATGTCACCCTGCATGAAAACCAAAACTGTTAGGATAGCAGTGAAATCAAAGCCCAAAACTAAAATTAACCAAGATAAAATTCACCGCCACAACATTCAAAATATAAGACAACTTAAAATTTAATCACAAACATCACAAAACAAAAATTGCAATTAAATTATGATATTTATATCGGATGATCGAAAATCCCTCGGAGGAGGTAACCTACGGTTTCTAACGACATTTCCTACTGTCTAAATGAAAGTTTGAAACTCATTAAGTTGAGTTTATTAAATTCATTTGGGCTAAGTGAATCCGAATGAAAATAGTGGTGCCGGAACAAGGGAACCATAGAATCCTAACCGATATTGATCTAATAACTTTAACATGCTTCATAATATTTGAATGACCCTAACCATAAGAACATTTGATTTGACACTATAACATGACACATATAAAACTTAAACTTGTTACGATGAGGAGCTTAGAGCTAGCATTGTGGGTAGCACGACCATCTTCATCAGCAAGAGGATCTACAACANATATGCAACCTTCTTAATGTCTGGTAAAAGCCTTGAATCCATTTAAACTTTATTATGTTGCTTAATAATTCATCCTAAGAACAACCTGATGCTCAGTGAACATTGATGTCTTAATTATTCCCAAG
>JXCR01127010.1:43699-54498 GCA_002079205.1 Phalaenopsis hybrid cultivar
TTTAGGGCACAAATTAGTGTTATTAAGAACACTTAGCCAAATTTTAGTCCTAATTGGACTTGTGGTGTTTTAAAAGAGTTNAAGATTGTTCATTTCATCTTCTTGAATTAAGCCTAAATGTTAATTAAGACTAAATTTCCAAAATTATACATTTGCCTTTGAGGCTCTATCACTTCATAATTCATCAATTTATTTCAAATGACTTTGAAATTTTTATCCTACCTCACTCATGGGTCAATTAAGACATCAGAACAAAATATGTGATNGAGATTGTTCATTTCATCTTCTTGAATTAAGCCTATATGTTAATTAAGACTAAATTTCCAATATTATATATTTGCCTCTGAGGCTCTATCATTTCATAATTCATCAATTTAATTCAAATGACTTTGAAATTTTTATCCTACCTCACTCATGGGTCAATTAAGACATCAGAACAAAATATGTGATTTTTCAAAATTTAATTTAATTTATATAATTATTTACATGCAAAAATAAGAATTTTTAAAGAAAATTCAATAACTCGACCAAAGCAAAGCCTAATCACTTGAAATTTTTATTGGAGGTAGACTTAGACCAGAACCACTTGNAGAAAATTCAATAACTTGACCAAAGCAAAGCCTAATCACTTGAAATTTTTATTGGAGGTAGACTTAGACCAGAACCACTTGCACCAAATTTCAAGATTTTTTGAATTTTATTTGAATTATTAGAATTATTTTAAGTTTTGGAATATTAATTAATTATAAAACATTTTAAATTTGGAAAATTAAGTTTTATATTTTTCTTAAATCTCTCCAAGGTCAAGGAACCCAGAGAAACAAATTTTACATTTTTTTTATTTTTCTTTGAATTATTAGAATTATTTTAGTTAAAAATTAAGGAAAATCCATTTTTAGCCTTTAAAAATTAATTTTGAGTTTTAAAATTCAATATCTTCATTTATAAAATTAGGAAAAATATTTTAATTGCTCCTAAGGGCTTAGGAAATAATTTAGAATATTTCTATGAATTTTATTAATTTTGTGATTTTTATTAATTTTTCATTATTTAAATATTTAAAATATGCTTAAAAATGAAATTTTTACTTTAATTACAATTTTATTTTTAAAAAATTTCTACGATCACAGAGAACTCCCAAAAATTAATTTTATATTTTTTTTAGTTATATTTTAATTATTATGATTATTTTAAGTGTTAAAAGAGGCCTTTAACTTAGAAAATTAAANCTGATCACAGAGAACTCCCAAAAATTAATTTTATATTTTTTTTGAGTTATATTTTAATTATTATGATTATTTTAAGTGTTAAAAGAGGCCTTTAACTTAGAAAATTAAANTGGTAATTATCACTTGATATCTCACTTATGAATTATATAGCTAAAGGTCATTGGGGGCAACTTGACTTAATTAAGGAATTTAATTAATTTAATTTTTAAAGAATGGGTATGTAGTGTTTTGANCAACTTGACTTAATTAAGGAATTTAATTAATTTAATTTTTAAAGAATGGGTATGTAGTGTTTTGAAAGGTTTTGAATTAATTATAAACTATTTTCTAAACCTCATTAGATAAAATTTTTACTTAACCTAGTTCACTACTAAGCCATTAAGATTTAATGAGTAGATTTTTAATTTTAAGAAAAAGAGTTTTCTATATTTATATTCTTTATCCTTATCATGAATTATGAATAATCTCAAAACCATTAGTTGGGGCTTAAAATCAATGACGTATGATCTTCTAAAATCAAACCCCTCACCTTAATATCTCCCTATTTAAATGTTCTTCTAAATTTCAATAATTTTGAAAAATTACAAACTTATCCTTTATCAGACCAAAGTGATATTGGTTACAACCATTTATCCCTTCCATATATCAGTCATCAAAATATATCAATTAAGAATATCTATTGCACATTTAGCCCTTTGGTTAAGCCTGAATATTAATTAATTCTTAAATTCCAAAATTACCCTTTTGCCCACAAGGCCTTAATACCCCATAATTCATTAAATTAGACTTCAATGACTTGAAAATTTTATTTTACCTCACTCATAAGTTAATTAAAACATCAGAGGAGAAAATGTTATTTTTCTGAAATTATTTAATTTAATATTTAATTATTATGAAAAAATAAGAATTTTCAATGAAAATTTAATAACTCAATCAAAATGAAACCTCTATGCTTAAGAAAATTATTGGAGGTTTACCTAGATTAGAGGACAATTTGGGCCAATTTTCATGATTTTTTAGGTTTTATTTGATTATTATAATTATTTGTTGGTTTTGAGTATATATTAAATATAAAATATTATTTAAGAGGAAGATTTTTTTTATATTTTTATTGAATCTTTCTCGATCCAAGGAACCCAAAAAAACTAATTTTATATTTTTATGGCTTTTGTTTTAATTATTAGAATTATTTTAGTGAAAAATTAGAGAAAATTAATTTTTAAGCTTTTTTTTAAAATTAATAACTTGANTATATTTTTATTGAATCTTTTTGGGTCCAAGGAACCCAAAAAAACTAATTTTATATTTTTATGGCTTTTGTTTTAGTTATTAGAATTATTTTAGTGAAAAATTAGAGAAAATTAATTTTTAAGCTTTTTTTTAAAATTAATAACTTGCTTAGAAAATTAGGAAAAATATTTTAATTTGTTCCAAATGATGAGGAGGCAAAATGTGACATTTTAGAGCACTTTTACAATTTTTTTTATTTTTGTTATTTTTCAATTAACTTTAATTATTTAAAAGCTCAAAAATGAAGTATTTATTTTAATAAAATTTTATTTTTCTTAGGTTCCTCTCATCATAAGGAGCTCTCAGAACTAATTTTGTTAATTTTTTGAGTTGTAATTTAATTATTATAATTATTTTAACGCAAAAAAATGTGATTTCACTTAATTAATCCATTTGGATGGTCAAATTAACTCCAATTGACTTGAAATTTTTATTGGGAGTTCCCTTAAGATTAAATTATAGTNTTAACGCAAAAAAATGTGATTTCACTTAATTAATCTATTTGGATGGTCAAATTAACTCCAATTGACTTGAAATTTTTATTGGGAGTTCCCTTAAGATTAAATTATAGTGGAGAATAGTTTTTATATCATTTACATTTATAATTACTCCAAATTAATTTTATTTCATTTTTTAAGGTTGGTAACAATTAGAGTTATTTTTAATGAGTTGAATAAAGTTTATATTTTTTCTAGGGTTCTCTGACCACAGTGAATCTACTAAAATAAGTTTTATATTTTTTTGATGAGTACTTTAATTATTATAACTTTTATACCAAAACATAGACTAATAAATTGAAAATTAGATATTTATGCCTAGAGATCTCCCGTGACCTTGGAAAAAACAAAAAAGCCTTATCATAACAAGTAGAATCAAAGCCTCAAAAATCAAGCAATGGTGAAATATCTACACCAATGGAGAATCAAAATAAGGAAAACACCATTTAATTAATTAAAAATTATACATGCAGCAAATGGATATGAAAGTACTTCTGCCCGTAGTTCTGCTCCACACGAAATTCCTTATTTTTCTATAATTTCCCCATCAGCCCGTAGTTCTGCTCCATCTCNTAAGCAATGGTGAAATATTTACACCAATGGAGAATCAAAATAAGGAAAACACCATTTTATTAATTAAAAATTATACATGCAGCAAATGGATATGAAAGTACTTCCACATTTTTCTCTTCTATTCATTGAGCAAGAATATATTTTTATTTTATTTTTGTAATTTTTCTACAAAAAGATATGTATTTTTAAAGTTCTAGGAATTAAATAAATGAAGAAATTCCTTATTTTTCTATTTATCGAGCTTTCCACAAAGTGTCTTCTGGTTCGGCGCCGCCATCGACCTGTAGTTCTGCTCCACACGAAATTCCTTATTTTTCTATAATTTCCCCATCAGCCCGTAGTTCTGCTCCATCTCTTCATCTTACGCAATCAAAGCCATCTGCTCAATACACGCTTCATTAGACGGTTGTGGGTCTTCATCCCCAAAGCCCCTTGTCCGAGAACCGTTCACATTCAAACTCTAATATCTCTCTTGATACCTAACTAAATTAAGTGTGGCTTGTTCCTATATACTCGTCTTGACTAGGAACATATCCATATGGTTAATCAACCCTTAAATCAACTCTATAATCATGGAGAGTTAAATGAAGCTTGGTTTAGGGTTATGGTTCAATACCTTTGTCCAAAAGGTGTGGCCTTGATTGAGTGCTTCCAAAAGCTTGCCTTGAGTCAAAAGAGCTCCAAGATGAAGCCTCAAGCAATGGTGAAATGGTTAGACCCAATTTCGCTAAGGCTGATTTGGGGTGTTAATCAAAGTCCACCTTAGGGTGCTTTGGTGATGGGGCTTTTGTGGAGGATCTTCTTCTCTTAGTGTGGAGATGGTGTGAGTGCAATTAATTTGAATTTGGTGGAGGTTTTGGAGATGTCCTTTTTCGGCCTCAAGTTAGGGTTGGAAAATTGGCTTTGTTCAGTGGAGGAGAGGGTTGAGGAATGGTTAAACTGCACTTAGGAGGTGATGAAGAATCTTTGAAAGCAATTTGACAAAGTCTTCCCAAGGAATTTCAAGCTCTCTTGGTTTGGCCATGGAGGGTGGGTTTAAATAGAGGGGGAAGAAGAGGCCATCAGGGGTAATTGATGGGTGTTTTGGGGTGATTTTGTGGATGCCAACAATGAGCAAAAATCCAATTGGGATGAGACAGCTTGGATGGGTTTAATTTTGAGTTTTAGCCAAGGGGGAGCATTTGGGCTTGGAATTTTCGGCAACTAAGGTGGCCGACCAGCCAGGCTCAGGTCACCCTCCAGTCTAAGGATGTCAGGACTTGGGTTTGGTGAAGTCAATTGTGGTTGGCCATGTGTAAAGGCATTAAATTGAAATAGTATAGAGGAAGGACTATTTTGGGTCAATTTGGGTCAAATCATGGTTTGGGGCTGGGTTCACTCCTCAAGGAAGGTTTGGATTGAAGAAAATCAGAAGGCTTAGCTCAATCATCATGGTGAGGTCTTTATCTAAGGAGATTTAGCTAAACATGGGTTTGAGAGATTCATGGGAGGGATGAAAAGAATCTTAAGGATATTTGAAAGTGGCTTGGCTTCTTGCCAATAATAGTTTGATGATGTGACATGNTGAGTGATTCATGGGAGGGATGAAAAGAATATTAAGGATATTTGAAAGTGGCTTGGCTTCTTGCCAATAATAGTTTGATGATGTGACATGGCTTTCATGGCTTACCTATGGTTTGAGAGTGGCTTCATGACTTGTCCTTGGCTTGACTAATTTTCATGAGAAGGGATTTTTTTTTGAATTTTTGGTATTTTGAGAGGGCTTGTCATTAAGCAAAATCTAGTTTGATGAAATCATGAAATNGAATTTTTGGTATTTTGAGAGGGCTTGTCATTAAGCAAAATCTAGTTTGATGAAATCATGAAATTAGAACCTTAGGAAATAGCTTTTATTAAGTGGATGATGGAAGAGGAGTCTGTCATGTGGGCTTTTGGATTTAAATTGGGCTTTTGAAATTAGATTTTGTGGGCTTGAGCTTTTGAAATTGACATTAAATATGGGCTAAAATTTGGGCTAATTGAATGTTGAGTTTGGTGTAAGAGTATTNCTGGATGATGGAAGAGGAGTCTGTCGTGTGGGCTTTTGGATTTAAATTGGGCTTTTGAAATTAGATTTTGTGGGCTTGGGCTTTTGAAATTGACATTAAATATGGGCTAAAATTTGGGCTAATTGAATGTTGAGTTTGGTGTAAGAGTATTTCCTGAAGAGTTTAGAAAAATTTCAAGTGATTTTCAATTGAATTGGGGGGGGGCTAATTTAGTGAATTTAGGCATATGGTAATAATTGGGGCTTTTTGATTTGGGTAAAATTTGTCAAATTAGAATAATTTGGCTTGAATTTTGTTTAGAGTAGGATTAAGGATGCCGAATTTTGATTTGGAATTGAAATTGGGCAAAATTAAAGCTAATTGAGCCAAAATTGGAGTTAATTTGGAGACATTTAGGCCTTTAAGAGCAAATTGGGGCATTTGGTCAAATTATGTTAATTTGATGGTCAAAAAATTGAAATTGGAAATATTTGGGATGATTTTGAAATTTTTGGGAATTTTTAAAATTTTTGAAATTTTTAGGTCACGAGGAGCATTTTGGTAATTTTGGCAATTTTTTGGGGTATTTTGAAAATTTGGTGAATTTTGATCAATTTAAGTATTAGGGAGTGGTTTAAAAGATTTTTGGACAAATTTGGGTATTTTGGGTAATTTTGGGATTTTTGGCAAAAATTAAGGTTGTAGGGGTATTTTGGTAAATTGATGATTTTGGGGCAAAATGGNATTTTTGGCAAAAATTAAGGTTGTAGGGGTATTTTGGTAAATTGATGATTTTGGGGCAAAATGGNTAATCACCAATTTTCCTTAGGACCAGTGTGGGGTGTTGATCTTTGCAATACTTACCCCACATGAATTTTTCCCACAGGGAGTTTTGGGTCCTAAACTTAATCCAGAGTTTACAAAAATTAACTTGAAGGAGTTGATCAAGATCCTTAAAGCCAATTACCCCAACAATTTGGGGTTTAGCTCCTTTTCTCTAGGAAGCCCAATGCATTTGCTGTCTTTGACCAGACCACAGGTATTTATTAAAAATTATCTCCAGCTGTATTTGAGTGCTTTTCTTTATGGTAGTCATCTACAGTATATAAGATGGGAAGGTAGTGATTATGCTCTTTAACAAAGTAGTTCTTCTCCCATTAGACAAGAAGGTCTGTGTCCACCCATTGAGAAGGCTAGAAATTTTATTCAGTACCTCATCAAATTGAGTTTGTTTGGTTCCGCCAGTGATAAGAAGCACCCCAAGGTACTTAATTGGGAGTTGATTAGTTGTGATGCCAGTATGATCAGATGCCCAATGTTTATGAGTGGAGGATACATGTTTATAGAAGACCATCTGACACTTTGAATTGAAGGACATTCCTGAATGAGCTTAGAATTTTTGTAATATTTGGAAGACTTTTCTGATAGCATTTTTGCTGGCTCTGGAGAATACCATTATGTCATCAGCATATAGTAAATGAGTAATGGCAATGTTGGACCTATGATGGTATCTGTTTTGATTATGATTCGACATGGCTTCATCAAGCATTCTGGATGAATAATCAATGGCAAGTATAAAGATGGCGGGTGATAGTGGATCCCCTTGATTCAATCCTTTAGTAGCAGTGAAATAACCCCTCACATACCCATTTATCAAGATGGAATGTTCATTATTATGCAGCCACCTCCTAATCAGGTGACAGAATCCGCTGTTAAAGCCTCTGGCACTAAGACCCTTCAAAATGAAATCCTAGCTTATGGTATCGTAAGCTTTACTTAAGTCCAGATTATTTATCATATTACCCCCTCTACAAGCTTTATTCAAATCCTGTATAAGTTCTTGAGACAGAAGAATGTTATCAATGATGGACCTTCCTTTCACAAAGCCAGTTTGATTGGGTTTAATTATAGAGTCCAAGTGAGGTTGCAGCCTGTTCACAATGATTTTGCTGACAGTTTTGCTAATGACAGTGGTCAAGTAGATAGGTCTGAAATGATTCCAATTTTGCTGTATTTCAGATTTAGGGATCAGTACAGTGGTGGAAGAGCAAAATTACTTTGGAAAATTGTTGCCTTGGAAGAAGCTTATAACAACAGCAATAACATCAGCCTTAATAATTTCCTAGGACTTCTTGTAGAATTCAACAGTAAAGCCATCAGGGCCAGCATATTTATTGCTATCTATGGAGCTGATTGCATTCCATATTTCCTTTTCATTGGGGATGTCAGTAAGCTTGAGACCAGCAGTGTAGTTCAGTTCTGTCATGAAGTATGCCTTCTCAATGGAGGGTATGAAGTTATGTTCTTGATTGAGTAAATCTTTGTAATAACATATAGCATCATTTGTTATATCATTGTTGTTATGTAACCACTGGCCATTGGAATTTTGGATAGCATGGATGGTGTTGCACTTTCTTTTATATTTAATATAGGCATGAAAGAATCTAGTGTTTCTATCCCCATCAGTAAAAATATTCATAGTTGCCTTTTGTTTGATTAATTTTTCCTGGTAATCAATGGCACTGAGAAGGTTGTTCTGAGCAATCATCAATTTCTTCTCCTCCTCAATACCAAGCTGTCCCCCTATCTCCAAAGCTTTGACTTCATCTTCAGCCTCCTAAACTTTGGCAAGAACATTTCCAAAAGTATCCCAACTCCAACCTCTGAGGGCTTTAGTAATATTGATTTGCAGTAAGCTTAGCTTGACTAAGGGGTCAGGATGAGAAACCCCTTTTCATAAGTCAACAATGTACTTACTATAGGAAGGGTGTGCAGCCCACATGTTGAGATATCTAAAAGGGGGGAGGAGTTATAATTATCAGTTGAAGTAATGCTTATAAGTATAGGTCTATGATCTGAGCCAGCAAGACTAAGATGAGTAACAAAAGTGAGGAGGAAATGGTTAAACCATGCAACATTAACCAACATTCCATCAAGCCTCCCCCAAATAGCTCCCCTTTTCCAAGTTAAATTTGGCCCCTTGAAACCCAGATCAAATAGACCAGCCCTGTGGATATTATCTCTGAAGGTATTCATCATGGCAAGATTTGGGGTTCTTCCTCCAAATTTTTTAGTGGTAGAAATGATACAATTGAAATCACCCCCCACCAACCATGGGGAGTCCACTTGTTGGCTGATGTGAATCAACCTATTCCACAGCTATTTTCTAGCATCCTTTGTACATCCAGCATTGATGAAGGTAGCTTCACCCTTATGTCCATTCATATTGAATGAGAGGTGGACAAATTGTGGATGATCAATTAAAATATTGAAGTTTGTTTCTCTTCTGCAAAAGAACCAAATTTTATTATTAGTATTCCCAAAATGGGTGAAGCCAACAAACTTTTGAATCAGATTTTGAGCGTTCTTGTGAACTGTGGGTTCAAGAATAACTATACACCACAGTTTGTATTTAAAGTTCAGGTATAAAACTCTTTTAAGTGACAGAGGGTTAGCCATCCCCCTTATATTCCAGCAAAGTAGATTAATCATGGAGTGGAAGATGTGGGGAAGGCTGGGATATTGATCTGGTTCTTCCTCTAAGAAGTGGAGACCCATTACTTGCTCTTTCAGTCTTCATAGATTGTACTCCTGCTTGTAATTTTTTCACTTCTATCCCTGGTTTCTCCTTTTCCTTGCTGTTTTAATTTGACAATCTTCCTCAATGGTTTGTTTCAATTCAATAATACTTGGTTTCTTTGGAGCTTTGTCAGGTATCTCTGTGATGATTTGCTTCCCCTTCTCAGCATGCAAGGGGGATGTGGGTGTGACAATTGTGATTTCAGTATCTTCCTTCCTGATTGATCTGTGTAGTGGGATATCAGCTTGGCTGTTGGGTTCAGATAGCTCTCCAAGAGGATCGGCATCTGATGGAACCTCATTAATCCTTGGGGGTGATTCTTCTAACCTTGGATTTGTTTCCCGTTTATTCTCTAACATAATTTCTTCAGCAATGCCCCTTGCAGCATTAGCCACAATTTTTTCAGTAGCTGTGTGGTTTCCTCCTGCAATATTCCTATTTAGGGGATGTAATCTGTAACATTTATCTACAGTATGCCCAAACATCATGCAATGTGGACAATAGTAAGGTTTCTGTTCAACTATTATGTCCTGCCAAAACCCTTCAGCATCAGAACCAATCCAAATTCTCTTCAGTTCAAGGAGTGTGATATCTCTTTCAACTTGAATTCTAGCAAGGCTAGGTCTAGCCTTATTATAAGTGGGAGCATCCACTCTCAGTGGTGTTCCCAGTGCTCTACCAATGTTAAATAGAGCATTAAGCTTAAAATAAGGTAGTGGTAGGCCAGGTAATTTAAACCAAATGGGGACTAGAGGAGGTTATTTACTAGGATCAAACCTTGGAGTCCATTTAATGATCTTCATAACTGTTTCAGCAATGTTAACGGATTGTTTAACAAACAATCTTGCATAATCTTCCTCAGCGGCCAATTGGATTAGAAGGTGCCTCCCATCCAAAAGCCCAATTTTCCAATTGCCTATAAACTTTAGAGATTTAAAGAAACTTCTAACTAGTTCCATTTTAGGATGTCCTAGCTAAAATTTTCCTACCAGAGTAAACTTAACCTCTTCCCTTAAAGCATCAATTTACTTGGTAGTGAAGTAAACAACAGTTTCACCATCTTTAGATCCTAGAGTGTGAATACAAGGACTACTTTGTTTTCCAGCAGCAGTATCATGGAATTCATGTGGGAATACAAGAAGGTCATAATCTTGTAAAGAGTCAGTTGATTTTCCAACCACTCCAGCATAAGTTGCTTATGTCCATTGGGAATCAGTAGAAATATCAATGGAAGAAGCCATCACCCTTACAAAACAAGCAGGTTATGGTTTAGCTAGACAGTAAAAGCTGTCCAGAGGAAAACAGAGAAGCTAAATGGGGTTCTCTCCCCAAAGGAGCCAGCCACTTCTAATACCCAAAAAGACAGCAGTAAAAGAGACCAGTGGAGTTTTCTCCCAAAAGGGAGTTCAACAAGGAATGAAACCCAAAAAACCAGGGGAAGAGAAAGTTTCCCCAAAATTAGTGGAGCAAATGAAAAGGAAACCAATGGAACAGCGCCACTAAAGTTAGCTGAGAATGGAATAACATCCCCCAATGAAACAGTGCCAAGGAAGGATTTGAAGGAGCAGTAAAAGGACTCTACCACCACCAACTTGAAGCAGTA
>JXCR01127010.1:105180-115647 GCA_002079205.1 Phalaenopsis hybrid cultivar
TTCAAAACTAAAATTTTTAAAACGTCCTTCCGAAGCGGGCAACGGGATTTCAATTCCGATGACCGACAGCTTCTTACGGGCAAACCCCACACCAAAAATAGTGCCGACAATATTCTATATAGTCATAATGATATAATCGTAAGTATACATATTGCTCAAGTAATGTAGGACTTTATGATTAAGCCTCGATTATCGATCCCACGAGGAAGTGAGGAAAGATGTTCTTAGACAAATTCAAGTTTAATACTATTAGTCCTTAGTTTGGAATGTTGATTAAATTGGAGTTTTATCTAACAAATACTCCTAATTGTGAATTTTAAATATAAGGATAGTAACTATTCCTAAATATAAATATTAAATTCTAAAGATAACCTTTTCTCGATGAATTGATTTGTAAAATTTTAAGATTTTCAAAATTACTATTTTATGTAGTGAGTTGGATAATATAAAGGAATGTAATACATTAAATATTGTCTGTGCCGAAAAGGAGCAATTTTAATTCTTTACCCTGATTAAATGTTATAGAAAATCATTAGCTAATCTCAGGTTTAGTCCCTAAATTCGTGGCTAGGCTAAGAGGATACTAGATCCCACATCATAGCTCCCACTTCACTTCCCCTAAAGGCTAACTCTTGCTTTAGTTCTTTAAACACTAAGACCGAATTGGGGATTTTAGTCTGTCACCTTAAAATCTCCAATTGTACGCNATGTTAAGTACCTTTTTGATCGCCTCGATTGGAGGATGAAAGAAAATTTTGATCACACTTGAACATTTGAAGATGGATTAGTGCAAATTTAAAAAAAAAATTATGAATTGAAGAAAATTCGACTAATCAATTACCGTACTGAACCTTCTACAATATGTACGTTCATTACTAGTCAATGGGAGATATCAGAGGAGGAGAAAGTACTGAAGATGAGACAACATAATTAAAGAATTTGGACTCTCTCTACAAGTTTAAAAAACTCATGTACTTAATGTAATTGTGTTGATCTGATTTAAGATTGTTTTGTTTTAGAATTCTAAACTTTGATTGTGTGTATAGTATTGTGTCAGCGTTTAGTGTTGGGGCTTGATTTTGAGGCCAATTTATAATTTAGTTTGCTTAGTATGTGTGAAAGTGTGATTAGAAAAATGTGTTTGTAAAAGTGTATTTTCATATATAAAAGTTAGTTTGTTGTTGTTTGTGAAAATGATTGTTTGTGAATATCTTTTATTGTTAGATAAAAATTTGTGTTTAAAAATACTAAAAAAAACTTTGGAGAAAATTGGAAAAATTGAAAAATGAATTTTAGGCCTTCAGCATCGACGCCGCTGGCATGGGCGCCGACAGTGCCCTCCACCCGAGAACAGCCTTAAACTCCTTAAATTTTCAATTTTCACCGTAACCCTGTATTTTTACCCCTTGAGTTACATTCAACCTCCAATTTTTGCACCTAGAGCTTGCATTTGCTTGGATTTTAGGCGATTTTAAGGCAAAGGAACTTTGGATTTCATCTTCTCTAGATAAGAGCTACACTTTGAGTTAAAAAATTTTGATTTTCACCAAGGATTTCACATTGCCTAGATCCAAAAATTTTGAAATTTTTTGAGAGATTTTTAGAAAATCCTTGTGTGAAGAACTCTTACTTAGTGGATTTAAGTTTAAAGTGTTTTACATTGTGATTTTTGAATGTTTTGGAATTTATTTGAATTTTTTCAAATTTTTCTCTAGATTTTCCATGGCACCAAGAATGAGCAAAGGAAAAAAGAAAAGTAGATTATGATGAGCAAAAATTTGTTAGCTTCAGGGCTAGTGCTCGATTCAATAATCTACTTGAGCATAAAAAAGTAATTCGTGATCGTGGTTTTAAATATCTGGGAGGAGAATTTGAGCTAGTGAACAATGCTTGACAGTGGGAAAATTTATGTTATTTTATTGCCGATGCGATTATTGGTGCATTGATGGAATTCTATGCCAATTTTACTGAAGCTTCTGATGATTTTATTTTTGTTCGTGGGAGAATGGTAGAGTTTTCTCCAAGAAAAAATTAATGAGTTTTATCAGTTCAAAGATGTTTACAGTTGCCAGTATAATTATTTTATGCTACTAATGAGGCCTTAGTTGAGGTTATTTCTTTTCTTACTGATGGAAGAGGGACTTGGAAAGTAAAAAACGATGTTATTGTAAATTTGCCCTTTCTATGCTTAATGTAGTATCTAAGGCCAGACACTACTTTATTTCTGGAAGAATGATTCTGACAAATCATCCTAGTGAAGTGACCAAGGATAGAGCCATCCTGAACTTCTATATTCAGCAGGTGACGAGGATAAATGTAGGCTCATTATCTTAATGAACACTAGATCTATTGCTTTGGGAGAGACCACTGATGGTTTGGCACACCCTGCACTTATTTTTACACTTTGTGAACAGGCAGGAGTTGATTTTAGACCCGCAAAAGANAATTTTTATCCTGATGTATCTTTAATTATTTTTTTTGTTTTTTTCTGGATTCATTTTCTTTGTGTCTGGTATTGGTTCAGCTTCAAATATGTGTCATCTGCAATCTTTTTTATTGTGGGTTATTAAGGGTTTTATAGATATTATTGTCATTTTTTTAAAATTTTGGTCTATAATTTATTATTGTTACTTACTCTATTTTACTTTGTTTTGTCACTGTATAAACTTTTCAGCTCGTGGTCATTTCAATTTTTATCAAAGCTTTTGAATGCATGCATTGTGTGCAGCTTTATGGTGCAACTCTTCTCTTATTTGGTTGTTCTTTCCTACTTTATATTTAGTCATCTATCCCATGTGATGGTTTTGTATTTCTCTCAACAAATTTGGGTGGCTTGGGTTTACGTGGTTATTTCTAAGTGTTGTTTGTTGGCATATGCTTTTTAATGGGTGGACAACATGCATCTCATTTGTTGTTTTCTCCATCATCTATGAAGTTTCTTTGTGGGATTCTTATGATATTCTTGGGAAACTTTTTGTCATTCCTATTTTTGGATATGATAAAGAGTATCCCAAGAATATCATGGGATTTCCCTTTTGTCTTCCATCATCATGTTTTTAAATCTGTCTTTATTGCGGCTACTTATGATTTGTCTCTTAGTGATGAATTTTTGTGATTAGTTTGAGCCCCTATCTTCCTGATTGGTGGTTCATTTCTTTAGTATTTGTTGCTGACATGTTTTAATGATTGTTTCTTTTTTCTCTACTTTATTTTCTAACCTTCTCTTTGAGTCTTCTTTTGCAAGTTGCATTCATTGGTTTTTTTGGTAGGTTGGCTTAGCCTTCTTCATGATAATCTTGATTGGAGTATTTTTTCTACTATGTGGTTGGATTTTTCGAGCTAGGTCTTCATTGTTAGTTGCTTGCTGTTATGAGAGCTTTTTTATGGTTATTTTTTTATGGTTGGTTTGATCTATTTGAAGCTCTTTATCTTTGGTTATCTCTACTGTGTCGTTACATATTATTCAGTTCTTACAAATGGTCTGATCTTTAGATTTTGGTGTGAGTTGTACCTTTCGGTGGTGGCTCCACTTGTTTTCTTTTTTGTGCGTTATATTTTGGGTGTATTTGGAACCCCTAGTTGGCCTCCTTTTATCCTTATTTTTGTATCAATAAATTCTTTACGTGGCTCCCTAAAAAATATAAAAATCAACCCCAAATCATAAATTATTAAGCTCCATAAATCTATAATCTCAANTTTTTTTTGTTCATTATATTTTGGGTGTATTTGGAACCCCTAGTTGGCCTCTTTTTATCCTTATTTTTGTATCAATAAATTCTTTATGTGGCTCCCTAAAAAATATAAAAATCAACCCCAAATCATAAATTATTAAGCTCCATAAATCTATAATCTCATGTCCTAAATTCTATACCCTAAAATTTAATATTAACCTAATATAAGTGTAAAGTGATGTGATAACAACTAGTTCAACCCTAAACTCAAACTCTAACTAAAAACACTATGGCCTAAACCCTAAAACATGAACACTAAAAAACAAAATCAAAATACCAAAATGCTAAGAATGTAGAAACAAATCAATAAACATAAAATCTTAAAATATAAACCCTAAATCCAAAATTCTTAAATATTATAACCTAAATACTAGGATTTTAAAACCTTTAACCTCAAGCAGTAATCATTATACCCTAAACCCAATAGATCCTCAACATTAAACTTTAACACATCAACCCAANGCTAGTTCAACCCTAAACTCAAACCCTAACTAAAAACACTATGGCCTAAACCCTAAAACATGAACGCTAAAAAACAAAATCAAAATACCAAAATGCTAAGAATGTAGAAACAAATCAATAAACATTAAATCTTAAAATATAAACCCCCTAAATCCAAAATTCTTAAATATTATAACCTAAATACTAGGATTTTAAAACCTTAAACCTCAAGCAGTAATCATTATACCCTAAACCCAATAGATCCTCAACATTAAACTTTAACACATCAACCCAAAAACCTAAGAAATCATAACCTAACCCTACACCAAAAAAAAATGAAAACCAAAACACAAAACCCTTAAACCTTAAATCCTACAAACCATAAACTCTAAACCTAAAAAAATCCTAAACTCTAAACCTTAAAATGTTAAATCTTAAACACTAAGACCTAACTTATAAAGCCTAAATCCTTATATCTTTAAACCTTAAATCATAAATCTTATGTCCCTACACCTTAAATCATAAATCTTAAANTTCCTAAACTCTAAACCTTAAAATGTTAAATCTTAAACACTAAGACCTAACTTATAAAACCTAAATCCTTATATCTTTAAACCTTAAATCATAAATCTTATGTCCCTACACCTTAAATCATAAATCTTAAATAATAAACTTTATAAACTTTAAATTGTAAACCCTAAAACCTAGACCACAAACTAAACCTTTTAAACTTTAAATCCTAAATCCTAAATCAAAAATCTTAAACATAAAACCCTAATTATTAAACATTAAATCATAAAACCTAAACTCTAAAAACCCTTAACTTTAAATCATAAACTCTAAGCACTAAATTATTAACCCACATTAAAACCAGAAGACTAAAAGTTGAATCTTAAACATTAAGCTCTTAGATCTCANTAAACTAAACCTTAAGAACATAAACCTTTTAAACTTTAAATCCTAAATCCTAAATCAAAAATCTTAAACCTAAAACCCTAATTATTAAACATTAAATCATAAAACCTAAACTCTAAAAACCCTTAATTTTAAATCATAAACTCTAAGTACTAAATTATTAACCCACATTAAAACCAGAAGACTAAAAGTTGAATCTTAAACATTAAGCTCTTAGATCTCACATCGTAGCTCTGTTGCGTAAAGCTATGTGATATAAAAGAGCTAAACCTTAAACTATCCTAACTATAGCTGTAAGCCCTTAAAATTAAGGCCTTATACTCTAAACACCAAACACTAAATTATAATCCCTAAACCCTAAAACACTAAACGTTATACCTTAAACAATAGATCCTAAAACGAAAAACCTAAAACCAAAATTCTTGAACCCTAAACCTCAAATTTAAAATGCTATCACCCTAAACCCTAAACTCTAAACCTATAACACCATATTATATTCCCTCAACACTAAACCCTAAAAATTAAACCATAAACCTTAAACACTAAACACTTAAATATAAATTCTAAATTCTAAATTGTAATCCCTAAATATTATTAATCCTAAATGTTAAACTTGTTGAGCCTTAAACTCAAAACCCTAAAACTTATACCCTAAAACCCTAAACTCTGACCTTGAACATTAAAACCTAAGTACTAAAATACTAAACTCTAAACCTAAAGCCTTAACCCTATATTATAAACTTTACTCTAAGAACCCTAAACCTCAAACCTTTACCAGAAGCCCTAAAACCTAAACAATAAACCCAAAATCCTATACAAATAAACCTGAAACCTTAAACCACGAACCCTAAGCTTTATATACATTAATACTTAAACCTTAAACCCTATATTGTAAATCTTAAACCCTTAAAACCTAATGCTTAAACCCTTAAACCATACACCTTAAAGCCTAATTTTTAATAGCAATAAACTATATATCTTAAATGTTAAACCCTAAATATTGAACCTATAAAGCTTAAATAATAAACCTTAAACACTAAATTGTATATGCTGAACCAACATTAAAAATATAAACCCTAAATCTTATTTTATGAACCCTCCATAAATATTAATCCATAAACATTTATATAGCCCTCAATTTGTGGTTGGTACGAGGACTTAAATATTCAACATAGTGGCACTGCATTGCAATGTTATGTGATATGGACAAGCTAAACACTAAACCTTAAATCCTAAGCCTTGAACCTTAAACCCTTAAACCCATAATTGTAAACACTGAGGGGTTTTATGACAAAATCTAAGATTTAAATTCTTGGTATTTCTTCTATTTTGTAAATCAATATTTAGCAAATATTGAAATGGTCAAAACTTTAAAACAAATTTAAAAATCTTGTTAAATCATAAAAAATTATTTGATAACTTTTGCCAAAATTTTAAAATTTATTATGTTTGTTTGAATAAAAAACCATAACAATACTTTCATTATTTTATTTCTTTGATAGAAATTAATTATTATTTTAATCAAATTCAATTTAATATTTTAGTTATGCTTATTAATAATTTATTATTTACTAATTATTAATGAAAATATTATTAAGAAAAGTGTTTTTTATTAAGTAAAAGTATTACTTTAATCAATTAGTAATTAATTTTTTTTAATTATTTTAATTAATTGTTAGTTAGAATTTCATTAAATAAATTAGAATTCAATATGTAATTTATTTTTATTAGTAATTATTAAATAAGTGCATAAAAATTCATCAAATTATATTTAGTTTAATAATATATCAATTAATTATTACATATTACTCAATTAAAATGAATAAAATTAACTTAAACAAAATTTAATTAAAGCCACAAACCTATCCAGTCTGTCCCCTCTCCGCCTAAGTAGCTTGCCTACATTACTAACCCTCTACCACTTTCGGTTAAAAAGAGATTCCTCTCTATGTCAGAAACCAAACATACGTCCATCCACCTTCCCCAATTTCACCCAAAATAACTGCTCTGATAATGGAAACATTGCGATAAAGTCACAATTAGAGGTATCCAGAAGGGCAACGATGGGATTACAACGTACATAAACAATCAAAGCACCTATCTTCCTCTTCCTTCCTCTCAACTCCTAGCTGAAACTAAAGAGAAAGATGAGCTTGTTCGTGTCGTTATTTCTATTCCCGTGTTGCCATATTTTCTAAATCTGTCAAAGAGCTAGAATTACAAATCTAGGTTTTACTTCCAAAAATGGTGAAATTCAAAATTAGTGAACACATAAATTTAACTTGTCTAAAATGGGAATTTAGTAGGAATTAGCTTAAAATTAATGATAAATCCTAATATAAATCCTATACCAGATAGCCTCTAAATCTTAAACCCTAAACACTAATTTAAAAATCCTTACATTCTATACTCTAAACCATAAACCCTAAAAACCTAAACCATGGTAATTCTCAATAAAAAATGATAATTCCTAAACCCTAAACTCTCAACCCTAAATCTAAAATTGTAAACACTAAACCATAAGCCCTAAACACTAAATTCTAAACTATAAATTCCAAACCTAAAACCCTATATCCTATAAACTATAAGCCATAACTCATAAAAACCAATCCATAAACCCTATACCTTAATGCATAAACTAACAAAACCCTAAACCCTAAAAAGTAAATCTCAATCCAAAATCCTAATCCTTAAAAAACAAAACAATGAATCATAAAACATAAAAATCCCTAAGCACTCCACCCTAAACCCTAAATATTAAAACCCTAAGACCATAAATAGTAAACCCAAAAAATATTAAACAATAAACATTAAACCATAAACCCTAAACCTTAAGCCCCAAAACATCAACCCTAAAAATTAAATCTTAAAATTTAATCCCAAGACCCTAAACATTTAACCATAAATCCTAAAATCTTAAAATGATCAAACCTAGAACCTTAAATCCTAAACCCTAATCCATACAAAATATAAACCCAAAACATTTAAATCATTAAACATTAAACCAATATACATTATAGAAATTAAGATATTATATTGACAAATATAAATTAGGAAATTTACATTCAAAACATTTTTTTATGAATTTACATCTCAAACACCTAGAAATTGATATTCACATTTATAACATCTTGGTTGCATAAACCTACCATGAAAAGATACAAACTTTTGATCTTTTGTTTTTATTTTTTAGGCTTATGTGGGATTACTTATATTTTATTTATTTTAGAATCATATTTATAATGCATTTTTACATATTTTTATTATTCATTTTAAAAAATAAATTAACTTTTTATTTTATTTTTAAATCCTTAACATCTAATATTTTTTTATTTATCTTTTTTTAAATAACTAAGCATGCTAAAACATACCAAACATATTTTATTTTATATTAAAACATAAACAAACTAAATTAATAAAAAAAATAAAGGAAAACTTACATACATAGCACACAATTCTAATGTTTTTACATACCTTACAAAGCACTTTGGTGCTTTAAATGTAGTAATATTGCTATTTTTGTTGTGATATTAAAATTTGCGCACGATGTCTGTAAATATGAAAGTTTAGGTGTGAGATATATAAATAAATAAGAATTGTGTGCTATACATGTAAATACTCAAACAATAAAATATGGTAAGCATGTAAATGCACCAAATGACAATAAAAAATATTTGCAATAATAATAATAATAAATTATTAAATTAAAGATAAGGCTTCCTTTGTTTGAATAAAAAAATAAAAAAAGGAGTAATGAAATTTCATACAATAAAAACACTAAACCAAAAAGGAGCCAGTGACAACTAACTTAACTTGCATTAATACTTGTGAAGAAGAGGAAACAGCTTGAAGCAGCATATTCAACTCATTCACCATCTTCCTTAACCAGTCTTCTAAATAACAAATGCACACAAATAAGCATGGTTCAGTCTATGGTCATCGGCTGAGTCAAGCAGCACCTGAACCGTGCCCGGCGAACAGAGACGGCCAACTCAGCCTGAACATTCTCGAGCATTTTTATGATATCGGCGAACGGAGGGCGAACATCAGGGTTGGCATCCCAGCAATGGGTCATGATCTCGCCGAGAGCTGGGGGGCATTCGCTCGGTATGATCGGTCTCACGGACTTGTTGACGACGGCGAAAGCGGCCTGCACGGCTGTCATGTTCTGGAAGGGGAGCATGCCGGTAATGAGCTCCCAAAGCACAATGCCAAAGCTATACACATCCACCTTCTGTGTGTAGGGTCTGTGCTGTATCATCTCTCTGCATGATGAGTAGAGCAGAGAGTATCAAAAGCAATCACTGAAAATTAAAATTGTTGGAGTATAAGCTTTTTTTTTTAATTTTAATAATGTTAGAATTTAGCAATAAGGTTTGAATATCTAGTAGGTGGTAATTCTTATGTTCGACAATAATTTGTTGAAGTGTTGAACTGTATAGGACATAAATAAAAGGAAATAATTCCCATTTTTTGAAAAAAAAAATCATAAAACTCAAAATAGGCTTCATGTTTTATATGAGATGGTCTATAGCTCCTATTTTTTATTAAAAAAATAGTATACTTGTTGTAATTATCAATAAAATTTCATAAAATATTTATAATTTGCAGGCAAGATAACAAGAGCAATGCACATAAATCACTATAAATCAAGTCAGAATAGGTTTTAACGAGGTTGTTATGGGACACAGAAAGGAAGAAACTTCTTTTAATTTTATATTGCTGAGTAATAAAAATTAAGAAAGAAAAAAAAGATGACAAATTTTGCCCTTAATTAGCCTACAAAGTAGAGTTTATTAAATATGAGAAAAAATAGTAACATTTAAATGATATGAACATTTATGCAATAGGTTGTCATTTTGATTTATTGCAATACAGCATAACAACACAACCTAAAAAATAAAAAATATAAAAGAAAAATAATTGTCTACCTTTAAGTCCCTTCATCACTATTTTTTATATAATGCAACCGCGTGAAAAATTTGAACATCATAATTATTATCAAGCCTTTTTTCCAACTAAGGCGGTGTTTGGCAGCATTTTATTAATTGGATTTAGTCATAGAATTAACTTAAACCAACCGAGCACCCAAAAAAAATAAAAATTAAATCCAGTTTTCTCACATTTCATCACTTATACAACGTAAAACCAGATTTAGTACACAAAAAAAAGAATTAAATTCAATTTTCTCACATTCCGTCAGTTATACAACGTAAAACCAAATTTAGTAAATCCTACTACGAGATGGATTTATTCCTCCGTCGTTTGCAAGTAGAAATATCACAATGTGGATTAGATTAGTTAAGCTCGGGAGTAGAATATCTAATTGAAGAATTACTAGCCCTAAGAGCATTAATAGGTAATCGATTGCCATTCTCAT
>JXCR01127010.1:115759-132476 GCA_002079205.1 Phalaenopsis hybrid cultivar
TTTAGGTGTTAGATATGTAAAAACATGGGAATTAGGTATGTATGTAAATGCCCCTAAAATTTATGTCGATTAACCAAAATCATTAATAGTATCATCAAATTTAAAATGAAAAATTGATCTTGATATACAAGAAAGAAATCAATTAACAAACTTAATAATTTTACAAACATATAACTAGTTTTTTAAGGAAGCAACAATATTCCCAAGTGTTCTGATGAAGAAATTGGATGGGAACTAATGCATTCATAGAGAAAAAATAATTTTAAACAATTTTTTTTTTAAATCAAAACATTTGAATATGATTTTTACGTTGTAAAATATAGCAACAAGTTTATTTCAGTCTTGGTAACCTCATAACATAAAATCATAATTCATTTTCTCTTTATTTGGACCTTCCATGTGAAGATAACTTCACATGTTTCTCATCCGTAGCCATATCATTTTAAAACTCTATCAAGATTTTAGTTTACTTTTTTCTTATTATTTTTAGTATGGTCTAAAAAGTAGAAGAGTGAATCCACATTGAAGCATAATAGTCAATTCATACCGAAGTATAGAAGTATATACCCATGCATTTGTTTGTGGCTGCCCCTAGCACTTTTAGAACGACCCACCTCCTAAAATGATGTGGCACACATATTTTGGAGTTTATTTAATATAACACACATGTTGTCCTCAATAGTTATATGCATTCTTTTGATGTATTTTTTATTTTAAGTGTAAATCTTAGGCCTTAGAAAATGTCTAACTGTATATATTCTTTTATACATTAATGTTGGCATCTTGTGATTAGCAAAGAATCTTTGAGTCATATTGTATTTGAAGCCTCTATGTATCGGATCATTTTTTTATGTTATAGATCATGCTAACTTTTTATGTTATTAGGTAAATGAAAATAGTGGTAGATATAAATTTGTCATAGGTTTAAATTTGGTGGTAGGCATAGATGTTGTGGAAATTTTGAGTATTTATTTTAGAATCTTTGATCTTTTCCACTTATTCCTACAAATATGAAGTCTCTTGTGGTGTTAAGACTTGCTTATGAATGAAGAAAAATGTCAATATGTGCTTTTACTTTGTTCATATGCACTTCTTAACATAAGAGAAAAACTTCTTGAGTACATGAATTCACAGCCCTTGAAGATGAATATACAAGAAAAGTGAAGTCAATTTGCAAAGGACTGCTCATAAAGGACAATATCAGTTATCATAAGTTACACATAAATGGTATCTAAGGTTTTATAGAATCTTACGTCAATATTTAATTTTTGTTTTTTCTTATTTTGTAAGCTTGCTGATCTAAATTTTAAAGCTCATCTTAATTTGCAAATCACCCACAAAAAAATCTTTAAATTCAACCAATAGTTCATATTAATCGGCTTGCATCTTTTTATACCATTAGCTAATATGGTTCGATTGTTGGAGGGCAACAAAGTCTGTCCTTAAAATAATGCAATGAAATTATGCTCCATAGAATTATTAGGCATATATAAACTCCCTAGTTGAGCAACTGAATTCCCCAACTCAATCTGAAATCGAGGAAGTAAATATTATTAAAAACTTCATAAATATATAAGCATAACAGTTCACAATATTATTATACATATAGTATATGTTTGCTTCTAATTAATAAAAAATATATAATGAATTATATTAATATCTTGTTTATGGTATAATTACAATCATCGCAGTCTCATAGTTATCATATACCTCTTCAAAACAAACCAATTAGAAGCATAATGTTATCAAGTATACCATGAAGAATATAAAGATAAATAGCATTTAATAGTCATACATATGACCTCTCTATCCATTCCAATCCAAGTCATATCATTAAAATGAAAGATCATAACATACATAAGGTTTAAAACCTATTTCAAGTCGAAAAGTATGGGCACCTATCGCACCTCCCCTAATTGAAAAAATTATGAAGCACCTACTTGATCCTCGACCAATTTTATCCACACAAGAATTTTAGAATCAAACTACTATAAGAAAATGCTCAAAACACAAACAGTCAATCAAGATCTAACGGGCTTTCAACCATAATAATGTTAATATTATTACAATTAAGTAAAATTATTTAAATTGCATAATGTTTTTCATAATGATGATTAGTGACAATGTATACATAACAATTTTAATAAAACATAAGTCAAGATTAGCCTAAAGTCACACAAGCACCTCAATCTTCAAAAGCCATGAATAACTGGTGCTAAAAACGATGAAAGGACCCTGAGGAAAATAGCCTTCACCCATCATGTGCCTCTCAGGAGGCCCCACCACACCACTCCGCTTAGGTTTATGTCAGTCCATAACACTTAAGTATATTACCTAGAAATCACTATCTCAAGTCCGAAATCAAAAGGTAACTTATATTGGGACTTTGTGAAGCTATCTTATATTAGGTAGCATTAACTAGGCAGCTAGTTGAGCTCTCCTTTTTACTCAATTTTAAGGCCTTTTAATACATGAAATTAAAACTCAGTCAGAAGTACACAAATCATCAAATCAATATATAATATCTTAAAAAAACCATGCATGTCCAAAAAAATTAGCAGGAGAAAACTTCAAGGAATCTATTGTTACCAATGAGTGTATGCATCAAAGGATGTAAAACGTGAAAAAGCAAACTACATAATTTTATCTAAAAGTTATCAATCGTTTATGATAGTTCATGGATATCTAAAAAAACATATTTTATTTTAATAAAATTATACTGCATAATTTAAAATGGTCACGTGTAGCTTGCTTGCTTGCATAGATATAGTGCATGCTTGTCATCCAACAATGCATTACGTCAAATTCGTTAGCTCTCATTCACTCACCCACAAGAAATTCACCCACAAGCAAGAATGAAGGGGAAAAAAAGGGATAAGTAGTTTCCATCCATGTATCGTGTACATGCTCTCACTTTTTACCTTTTTTAATTTTCTTTTCCATAACAAAAAAAAAAAAACTTCTCAACTACCATACCCAGCTTTTGCTTGCCTCTAGTTTAAGACCAGAATTGCTATCACCTCCTAGTAGGTAGCCCAAATCCCATATCTCCCTCTTTCGCACCTAGCATTGATTAGGTAATCAAATAAGATAATCCAACCGAATTCTGTCTTGGATCAACATAGTGGCAAGATGGTTCCAGCTTGCTCTAACCACCTTAGAAATGTATTTGATTTGCTCCCAATCAGGTCCAAACTCCACATTGCCGTTCATGCAAGAACTTTAACTTTTCATCAGCTCTTGATTATTTTGGTATCCTTAACTAAGAATCCAAAAAATGCAACCAAATTCAATTGTTGCAGATACGTTCCTATAAGATTCAAACATGTATTCCACTCTACACATTATTAAGTTTTTCAAGCTCCGTTAAATGCAGAGTAAATAAGCTAGCATTATATGGAAGAGTTTTAGTTGGCTGGTAAGTTTATGGTTTCGTAGGATTCTTGCTACAATTTGTGAAGAGGGGAAAATGTCCTACTTCTTATCATGCAATAATCTTAGATTAAAATTAATCTTTTTATTTTTAACAGGATTTACACTATTTATCATAGCTATATATCCTTGTATCAGGTTATTAGTTTAGTTTAGTTTGTAGCTAATCTTAATCAACTATGTTAGTGAATCAGCATAGGTAGAGAAAATCCATGCTGAGCACCATAAAAGATCACAATATGATGCAAACCCTAAAATACAGCTGAAAATTTGCAATCATAAAGATTTATCAATTGAGCAACAATGGAATTAAGCCCAAGGCAAGCCCATGCATGTATAACTGTAGCCTTCAGCAAAAGAAAAAAAATAATAATTTCTCTTACCACAAAAAGCGTAAACCTTGTTAACACATTACCAAAGATGTTCTAAATCTCATTACTTTCCATTCCATTTTTCTAATACTAAAAATTTGATAAGATCCATAGGAGTTTTTCAAAAAAAAAATTAAGGCAACTAAATACTTTATTTCGATAAAATTAAGCAACATAACTCAAATATATAAAGATAAGCACCTACAATTTGAGAGGTAAATGAACCCTAACCCTAACACCAACAATTCGAGAGATAAGCGATCTCTCCCAAACCCTAATCATAAGACTCAAGATTACAATCTCATAACATAACCCTAACCCTAAACATATTAGTCTTATTTATACCCCACAATAATAAATAACAAATGCATAAATTGCTAGTAGGAGAAGGTTTAACATTACCTTCCTTCCAAAAAGGCACACCCAAAGTAGGAAAAAATAAAATTATTGTTGGATCAAGTCGTATCGCTCCCACTCAAAAACTGACTTGAGTTTGTCTCTCACAATCAACACTCGACTTAAATAAGTGGGACATCTAGGTTTATCACTGTTGGAGAACGAGGAATNTTTCCTTCCAAAAAGACACATTGACCCCAAAGTAGGAAAAAAAAAATTATTGTTGGATCAAGTCGTATCGCTCCCACTCAAAAACTGACTTGAGTCTGTCTCTCACAATCAACACTCGACTTAAATAAGTGGGACATCTAGGTTTATCACTGTTGGAGAACGAGGAATGCCAATAAGCACAGAAGACCACATGGCACACCTAATATAATTTCTTCACATATTCTTGAAACCTTTGTCGGCCCTCATCTTCATCCAAGCTTGGAGCACTGAAGTGCCGACCAGTCGAATAGGTTGTCCCCTTCTCTCTTTTGGCACCCCCCTCTTCCGAAATGGATTAAAGTGAACGTCGACGGAGCTTTGTTTCCATCCGGGCCAGCTGACATTGGGATTCTCATACGGAATGACAAGGGAGAACTAATTTTGGCAATGGGATGGAAAATCATACGTTGGGANTCGGAATGGATTAAAGTGAACGTCGACGGAGCTTTGTCTCCATCCGGGCCGGCTGGCATTGGGATTCTCATACGGAATGACAAGGGAGAACTAATTTTGGCAATGGGATGGAAAATCATACGTTGGGATAGCACTCAAGTGGGAATGATGGCAATCTCCTACCTTCAAGGGGCTATAGAAGAATGGATGACCGAATGCCTTGGAGTTATTATCAAGAGTGACAACAACAATATCATATACTATTTCCGGAAGACCATGGACAAGCAAGCGTGGCGGTACATGACTCCCAACAATCCAAATTGTAACTTTTTTGTGCAAATTTAATCAAGTGATTTTTCAAAGCACCTNCGAATGCCTTGGAGTTATTATCAAGAGTGACAACAACAATATCATATACTATTTCCGGAAGACCATGGACAAGCAAGCGTGGCGGTAAATGACTCCGAACAATCCAAATTGTGACTTTTTTTTGTGCAAATTTAATCAAGTGATTTTTCAAAGCACCTTCAAAAGCAACAACAAAGCAGCTCATACTTGTGCTAAAATGACTATATATAGAGATTTTGTTTTCACACATATTATTGATCACAATCCTCTTTTTGTATTTTTGCAAGAGGATAGAGCATTTTTTTTTAATATCCATGGGTCATAGTTTGTACTTTTTTTGTACCTTTTATTTTGTTTAATACAATATGCGCTATTCACGAAATAAGTGATGGGTCGTTGACACCGCATGAGGATTGCGCCTAATTCATAGTCTGAAGCATCCCTCTCTACAACGGGAGATTGGTTGAAATATGATAACGCTCGCACTGGTACACTTATCATGGCCTTCGTTTGCTTCTGAAAAGTTTGGGTCATCACTTTTTCCTACTGAAAGTTATCTTATTTCAGTTTCTCTGTCAACGACCACACAATCGAATTATAATTTACAGCCCTTCACAACTTCCTGTAGTATCCTGGAAGTCCCAAAAATCCTCTCAACCCCTTCAAGCTCTTAGGTTCTAACATAGTTGTCACCTTCGATGGATCCGCAGACCCCGAGCTCTTCCACATACTAAGGGCACCGTAAAGTGCCCCCATCTTGTCTTCCTCATGAATATTACTGAATTAAGAATAATGCAGAATAAAACGGAATATTTTCATTGATATAAGGGGGTTATAATTAAGTCTTACAAGAATCCTAAAATAGGAAAAAAAAATAATAATAATATGAAATGAAATATATATCACATAATATCTCCAGTAATCAATTCATATTAATTATTTGGAGATAAAAGAAATAACATAAAATAGGAAAGCCTAAAATATGAAGGAAAAAACTCCTAATCCACAGAAATAAATAAAAAAGGAAATAATTTATTCCTTATAACCTCTCATAGGAAAAATTATTTCCTAATATAACTTATAACAAATGTTTTTTAGTGTCAAAATTAATCTCTTACAAACTCCCCTGCTCTTCTCCAACTGTCTCGCTCCCATCAATACTCTTGAATCTCCTTCCGATAGGAAGGTTGCCACAACAAAAAGTACTAGCTTCAGTAGGATGCAGCCCCCTGTCGGTGTCCCACCAACAGTGGTTTTCGATTCCATACTGAAATCCATCAAATCAATCTTCTCCAGCCAAAAATTGCACGCCATCCAGTTCTGTCTGTTGAAGCTTGTTACAAACCTCCAGATATAATGGAATTTCCGCCAGATGTTACTGCTCGAATTTGCTCCCAACTCCTTCGCTCGATCTTGCCTGCTTCCGTTATTCCAACCTTCCTAATGTCACGGTATTTTTTTTTTTGAAGTATTGTCGCTGGCATCAATACCCAATGCTGTCACCCGATCCTGCAACATGCAGTTAAGTGTAAAATTCTACAATCTTTTTCATCATTTCTTCTAAGCTTGTGACTCTCCCCTCCATAGATGAGAGTCGTCCATCCATAGATGAGAAACCTTCCTCCATTTTTTTATTTGATTTGGCTCATTTCTTCCTCTAATTTCTCCTCCAAAACCTCTATTTTTAGCTGACATTACTCTCAGGATGATTTTTTATCATGGAAGAGAAACCCACACAACAATTGAATCATAGGTTTCTAAGCTAGCTTGAATCGCAGGCTTCTATGCTAGCTTGAATTGCGGTTGTATCGTGATATTAGATCATTATATGATGCAATCCAGGCATTTGATAAGTCGGATTCATGTGGTTCGGTCACTATGGCACGCTTGATCATGTCATTAACTTCCCAGATTGAAGGATTCGCACACTTCTTGTCAATGGTTTCCAAGCTAGCTCAATTTGCGACTCTATCATGATGCTCGATCATAAGAGCAGTGGCAATCCTGATTTGGCTGCCTAAATAGCTCAATTGCAACTATATCAAGCCTATAGGTATGTTGCGATCTCGTAGTTTGCTTCCCTACTAGATTTAATAGTGATTGGTTCATGTTTTTTTTTTTCAGTAAGAGCCAACTTAAGTCCTCTGTAAGCAGCCATCCTGCCCTTGTAATCAACGATCCTATCGGTTCCCAGTCATGAATGTTTCTCGCGAAGCTCTGTACGTTGTGATCCATGAATGTCAAAATCATATACGTCTTCTGCATCACGATCCTTCTTTGCGATCCTTTCACGAAGATTAGTGCAAAACCCTAACGAGTTCACGTCGCGATCCTTCCCATAATCGAATGTTCTGATACCAATTTGATATGATCTAGAGGAGTTTTTCATAAAAATTAGGGCAACCAAAATTATTTTAATAACGCCAACCAACACAACTCAAATAAAGATCTCTCCCAAACAATAATTCTACAACTCAAGACAACAATCTCATAACATAACTCTAACTCTAAATATATTGACCCTATTTATACCCTGCGATAATAAATATCAAAAGACTAAATTGCTCCTAGTTGCTGGTCTAACGGAATCATTCAAAGACCATTCCATGATAAGTTTAGAACACGTATCAAAGAATCAGATAACGAACCCACTTTACAAAAATATATGCAAGAGCAAAATTTTCAATAAATTTGATTGATGACTGAAAAATTTCTTTGTCCTTTGGTGTAACGAGTTCAAAAAGATATAAATTTTGCCATTATCGGGTGAGTGTTGAGTACCTCAAAATTGAATTTTTGCCACTGGGATTAGAACGCTTACGACAGTGTTGGATTGCATATANCCTCAAAATTGAATTTTTGCCACTGGGATTAGAACGCTTACGACAGTGTTGGATTGCATATAAACAAAGAAAAGAGGGAGAGAGGGATAACAAAAGTTGGAACAGAAGTTATGAGGTAGGAAACTAAAATTGCAGCAGGCCCCACTTAATTTCAGATTACAAACATGATGCCCATTAAGTTTTTATTTATAGAGATCATAGAGAAGTATAGAAATTTAATTAAATTTAAAAGAAGCTCGAAAAATAGGGGCTAACACTAAAACAAACCAGGCAATTCATAGATTTTCTCTGTAAGGAGTGGTGAACCTTTAAAATAAAGAGGAAATATAGGTGGATTAAAATTACATTAGTTAATTCTTTCCACTTGAATCGCTTCATTGTCTCTTTCTTGACTGCACATTCAGAATTTAAAATTTACAGTTTTGCCACGATTCATGCTTGCAAATCAAACACTTTAAGGCTGATTTCACAATTTTTTTAAGAGGCTCATGAATCATCCGAAGCACCTGATTGAAAGCACTTCTATTGTGCATCCTTCTTCTCGTCGACTAGCAGCAAACTTTCTAAAGCCATTATTTTTTCATGTTGCTTGAAGTTTCTTTGCAGAGTTCATAAACAAAATTGAAGTCTGCAATTTCATGCGTTCCACATAGAGAATGAAATTAAGAATGTTTAATGCAGTNGCATCCTTCTTCTCGTCGACTAGCAGCAAACTTCCTAAAGCCATTATTTTTTCATGTTGCTTGAAGTTTCTTTGCGGAGTCCATAAACAAAATTGAAGTCTGCAATTTCATGCGTTCCACATAGAGAATGAAATTAAGAATGTTTAATGCAGTAAAATACTCTCAATAAACTATATACTCTGCCATAAAACCTATATCATGGTGGCAAGCAGTTCAGTGATGATTCCAGCTGTTTTAACTCAATCAAGGGCATGGTAAAGTAGAAGATAAGGAAATATATATCACATCCCTCCATCAGGTATATGCAGTGGTGAAACAAGAGGGTTTGTGCCAATCCTAGATTTTACTAAATCCCTTAATATCATTTAATACACCGAGAATTTTGACCCATAAACTTGAATATTTAATAATAATTTAATATTAACTATATTTTTAATTTAATAATAATATTTATAATAGTTTTAAAATTTTTTAAGGAGATAAAGTTTTAAACTTACATACTAGCCAACAATTAAATTTTAATTTGGTTACCCCTTATTCTTTAAGTTCATCACACCTCTTCTTAAGTTTTGATTCTGCCACTGAGTATACGCACAAAACAATGCTCCTAAACTTTGTTATTAGGTTGTCTACTAAAAATATAACCCCTTTTAATAACTTTTTAGCTGCAATATTGTCACACCCCAACAAACCCCCCTAATAAGGTCAATCGTGGTGCGACAGACTGACAATATGGTCAAACCAACTCTCACCGGCACTCGTCCTGACTTTTATAATCATGATCCAGTAAGTTATAAATTAGTTCAATTGGATCGTCATATGATACNGATAAGGTCAATCGTGGTGCGACAGACTGACAATATGGTCAAACCAACTCTCACCAGCACTCGTCCTGACTTTTATAATCATGATCCAGTAAGTTATAAATTAGTTCAATTGGATCGTCATATGATACTAATAAATTACATCTCATATACATATTCAGAAGCATGAAAATTAAATCACTAAAAATATGAAAACTATACAGAGCTGCAAAATTCAAAACCATAAAAATACGTACCAAAACTTATGTACAAAGCTCTCAAAACTATCGGGTAAAAGTTGTACAAAAACACACCTGGCTACTCGCCTCGGTGCTTGTTGCCCCTACCTGAAAGGCAACAGCGAAGAATGAGCAAACAACAGGCTCAGATAAATAATCAGGGCTAATATAAAATTTTACACATGAAAAAAAAAACGTGCATGCTCGTATGAAAACTGTACATGTCTACACGTAATCACAACATGCTAGCATAATAAAGAATATGAAAAGAGAGCAGATAGTATAAAAAGAGTATAGCGTAACATTTAAGTTGTAAGAATGAAATCATAAGCATAATCAGTAGTATTTTCATTCATTTCAATATCATATCATAATAATGTCACTTGTTTAATGTATAAGATTTAACTATTTTCATGTTCTTTCATAATGGATCGTCACCCTGCCCCAAAGGCCATATAAATCATCAATATAGTTTACGCTTCCCCCAACAAAGTAGTTATCAACAACCCCTGAGACCCACGGTTCCCCGACGTTTTATCACTATCTAATCGTTTAGGTTTCCCCCAACATAGCTGTTATCAACAACCCCTGAGACCCACGGTTCCCTAATGTTTTGTCACCGTCTAATCCCAACGTTTCCGAGTTTCGTCCCCGTATAAATATCAAGAATCGGGAATAAATCCTTGCATGTAACAGTCTATCCATACATTACTCATAACATTTCTTAAAGTATAATAATTGTAGTAACATTCATCAAACATTTCATAAAACATAATTCCTGAAATCATTTATTTTATATCTTTTAAACATGAAGCATAACATAATGAATACTTGAAAGAAGCAATCAATGTTCTATACATAGTCATCTGAATCATAAAATAGCATAAAAGCACGTGTAACATAATAAAAATCAACTTTCATTCATAAATTAACTGCAGGAATCTATCTAGAACATGCCAGAATTCCTAAATGCATCAGTTTCAACTCGCAATCATATGCAAACCTATAGAAAATAATATTTTATTAAGGTGGCACAAGATTACTTCACCTGATTCGACGGAGTAACCCTAAGACGAGTTTCTACACTCTCACATTGAGCTCGTCGCCTCGTATAGCCAACTTGAAGCTTGTAAACAACATATGGTTTCATAAAATTTAGCTAAAAAATGACAACTCAAAACAAACATTAATTATCAAAACATACCTCAAAATGATTGTTCGACATAAATCGCCCATTTGAAGCCGACTAATCTTCGTCTTATCACCTTCAACTTAACTTTCCCTTCTCTAAACTCATGCTAAAACCCTTTCAAAAACTTTCAAAACGATAACGACACTTCCAACGCACAATTGTCACCTCTGCTTGCTACTGAAAATGAGAAAAACATGAAAAATGAGGCAAAAGTTAAGATGGAAGTGTGAGGAAAGAAAGAACTGCTTAGAATGACAAGAAAAGAAATTCATACTTGCAGAATTTACCCCGAAGCCCTAAATCGTGAGTTGCCACACTCGGGTAGCTGCTCGGTTCACTGTTGACTCGCACCAGTTCGCGGCCCTTGCACTATAGCAAGGGTTGTAGGCCATCCTTGTTGTTTCTACCACGTGAACCAAACAGGGAGAATCGAACAGGGAGCAAGGAGAAGAGAAACCAGAAAAGGAGGTGAGAAATGTGAAGCTCGCGCCCTAAGCGAGCAAAAGAAATGAAATAAATGGTGTGAGAGGTGGTGGGCTACAGTAACAAAGTGATTAGGGAGAAATATTATGATTTAATTAAAGTTTATTTAAATTAATTGAACTTATGACTTCGACAATCTATATCTCCTAATCCATTTATTATTCATGCACGGTGTTTTATGTGTAATTCATCGATTTAATGCGTAAAATTTAATAAATTATTTTGATCAAATTTCGGGAGATGAAAATTTTAGGGTACATTTCAATTGAGCAGAACTTACCGGATTTCTCAAAATTTGAGTGTTATAGCTCTCCCCTTATTTTCAATCTCGAAATCTCTGACTTTAATGGAATATGAAGGGATACTTCTATAACATATCTTTTTCTTTTTTTCTCAAAGTAGCTTCCGTTTCAGGCCTGTGCTTCCACTTTATCTTCAGAAAAGAAATTTGTCTATTTCTGAGCTTCTTAACATTAGTTGCTAGAATATTTTCAAGCTCTTCAATATATGTTAAATTTTTCAGTACTTCAATTTCTTCATGTGAAATTCTTTGTTTTGAATTTGAAACTCATTTTCTTAAAGTTGAAACGTGAAACACATCGTGTATATCTGACATATCTGTAGGCAAAGCTAATTTGTAGGCAACTAGACGATCTTTTCTATAATTTTAAAATGACCAATATACCTGGGACTCAGCTTACTTTCCTGACCAAACTAGTTGTACCTTTCATTAGTTTGACTTTCAAAAATACAAAATCTCCAACTTTAAATTCAATTGTTTATGCTTTCGGTCATAATATTTTTGTTGTCAATCCTGAGCAGCTTTCAATTTGTCTCTAATTAATCTGATTTTCTTTGTGGCTTCGTCAAATAGCTTGGGACCTAACATTTGACGTTCACCCACTTCGACCCAATTGAGTGGAGTTTTGCACTTTATGTCATACAGAGCTTCATAAGAAGCCATTTTGATGTTGGATTGATAGTTTTTTGTTGTAAGCAAACTCAATCTTTGGAATATGATCTTCCCAACTACCTCCAAAATCGAGAGCACAAAGTTTTAACAGATATTCCAACACCTGAATTGTCCTTTCTGATTATCCATCATTTTGTGAATGAAATGCAGTGTTGAAATGTAACTGTGTACCCAAACCTTGCTGAATGTTTTTCCACAATCTAAACGTGAATCTTTCATCTCTATTAGAAACAATTACCTTTCAAATACCGTGCAATCTGATAATTCCTTTGACATATCCACTGAATCTGATTGTCTTATAGGCAGAAAGTGAGTTGACTTGATTAGCTTATTAATAATGACCCAAATGTTATCATGATCATGTCTGAATCGAGAAAACCTCATAACGAAATCCATATCAATTTCTTACCATTTTCATTTTGGTATTGACAATGATTGTAGCAATCCACTGTCTGATGATCAGCCTTTACAATATGACATGTTTGACATTGAGATATATATTCAACAACATCTTTCTTTATATTTGGCCACCAGAATGCCAACTTTAGATCCTTGTACATTTTCATGTAGCCTGAATGACGAGCTTCATGTGGAATTTCTCGTCTCAAATCAGAATCAACAGGTAGCCATATTTCTAGCTTATTTCGAATAACGTCATCTTCAACAACAATCATATCAGTCTTCTTTCCTGTGTGAAATTGTTTTAGGAGTTTCGCATGTTCGCTACAACATTTTTGAGCTGCATTGATTCTATCAATTAAAGTAGGTTGCGCTGTCAACTGATGTAAATAACCCATGACATCCGATCTTCCAATTTTCAACTGTAAGCATCAATTTCTTTAAGCAACTCTGGCCTCTGAGTAAGCATCCAGCTTGCACTACCTNTAAAAACATGAAAACTATACAGAGCTGCAAAATTCAGAACCATAAAAATACGTACCAAAACTTATGTACAAAGCTCTCAAAACTATCGTGTAAAAGTTGTACAAAAACACACCTGGCTACTCGCCTCGGTGCTTGTTGCCCCTACCTGAAAGGCAACAACGAAGAATGAGCAAACAACAGGCTCAGATAAATAATTAGGGCTAATATAAAATTTTACACATGAAAAAAAAACGTGCATGCTCGTATGAAAACTGAACATGTCTACACGTAATCACAACATGCTAGCATAATAAAGAATATGAAAAGAGAGCAGATAGTATAAAAAGAGTATAGCGTAACATTTAAGTTGTAAGAATGAAATCATAAGCATAATCAGTAGTATTTTCATTCATTTCAATATCATATCATAATAATGTCACTTGTTTAATGTATAAGATTTAACTATTTTCATGTTCTTTCATAATGGATCGTCACCCTGCCCCAAAGGCTATATAAATCATCGATATAGTTTAGGCTTCCCCCAACAAAGTAGTTATCAACAACCCCTGAGACCCACGGTTCCCCGACGTTTTGTCACTGTCTAATCGTTTAGGTTTCCCCCAACATAGTTGTTATCAACAACCCCTGAGACCCACGGTTCCCTAACGTTTTGTCACCGTCTAATCCCAACGTTTCCGAGTTTCGTCCCCGTATAAATATCAAGAATCGGGAATAAATCCTTGCATGTAATAGTCTATCCATACATTACTCATAACATTTCTTAAAGTATAATAATTACAGTAACATTCATCAGACATTTCATAAAACATAATTCCTGAAATCATTTATTTTATATCTCTTAAACATGAAGCATAACATAATGAATACCTGAAAGAAGCAATCAATGTTCTATACATAGTCATATGAATCATAAAATAGCATAAAAGCACGTGTAACATAATAAAAATCAACTTTCATTCATAAATTAACTGCAGGAATCTATCTAGAACATGCCAGAATTCCTAAATGCATCAGTTTCAACTCGCAATCATATGCAAACCTATAGAAAATAATATTTTATTAAGGTAGCACAAGATTACTTCACCTGATTCGACGGAGTAGCCCTAAGACGAGTTTCTACACTCTCACATTGAGCTCGCCGCCTCGTATAGACAACTTGAAGCTTGTAAACAACATATGGTTTCATAAAATTCAGCTAAAAAATGACTTAACTCAAAACAAACGTTAATTATCAAAACATACCTCAAAATGATTGTTCGACATAAATCGCCCATTTGAAGCCGACTAATCTTCGTCTTATCACCTTCAACTTAACTTTCCCTTCTCTAAACTCATGCTAAAACCCTTTCAAAAACTTTCAAAACGATAACGACACTTCCAACGCACAATCGTCACCTCTGATTGCTACCGAAAACGAGAAAAACATGAAAAATGAGGCAAAAGTTAAGATGGAAGTGTGAGGAAAGAAAGAACTGCTTAGAATGACAAGAAAAGAAATTCATACTTGCACAAATTTACCCCAAATCCCTAAATCGTGAGTTGCCACACTCGGGTAGTTGCTCGGTTCACTGTTGACTCGCACCAGTTTGCGGCCCTTGCACTATAGCAAGGGTTGTAGGCCATCCTTGTTGTTTCTACCACGTGAACCAAACAGGGAGAATCGAACAGAGGAGAAGAGAAATCAGAAAAGGAGGTGAGAAATGTGAAGCTCGCGCCCTAAGCGAGCAAAAGAAATGAAATAAATGCTGTGAGAGGTGGTGGGCTACAGTAACAAAGTGATTAGGGAGAAATATTATGATTTAACTAAAGTTTATTTAAATTAATTGAACTTATGACTTCGACAATCTATATCTCCTAATCCATTTATTATTCATGCNAATAGTATAAAAGACTACAGAGTAACACCTAAGTTATAAGCATGAAATCATAAGCATAATCAGTCGTAATTTCATTCATTTCATACATATCATATCATAGTAATGTCACGTGTTTAATATAAAGAGTTCAACTATTTTCATTTTCTTTTATAATGGATTAACACCCCGCACTAAAAATGCCATATAAACCATCGATAAAGGTTGGGCTTCCCCCAACATAATAGTTAGCAACAACCCCCTGATACCCACGGTTCTCTAACGTTCTGTCACCGTTTAATCCTAACACTTCCCAGAGTTTCGTCCCAATATAAATATCAGGAGTCAGGAATACATCCCTGCATGTAATAATCTACCCAGACAATACTCATGACATTTCTTAAAGCATAATACTTGTAGTAACATTTATCATACATTTCATAAAGCATAATTTCTGAAACCAGTTATTTGATATCTCTTAAGCATAAAACATAACATAATGAATACTTGAAAGAAGCAATCAATGTTTTATGCAAAATCATTCAAATCATAAAATAGCATAAAATCACGTGTAGCATAATAAAAGTCAACTTGCATTCATAAATTACTTGCAGGTATTCATCTAGAACATGCCAGAATTCTTAAATGCACCAGTACCAACTAGCAATCATACGCAAACCTATAGAAAATTATTTTTCTTAAATTAGCACAAGATTATTTCACTTTATTCGATGGAGCAGCCCTACAACGAGTTTCTACACGCTCAGCCCAAGCTCGCTGCTTCGTATAGACAACCTAGAGCTTGTAGGCAACATAGTTTCATAAAATTTAGCTAAAAACATGACTTAAGTCAAAACAACCATTAATTGCCAAAACATACCTCAAAAGGACTGTTCGGCATGAATCGCCCTTTTGAAACCGGCTAATCTTCATCCTATCACCTCCAACTTAACTTCCCCTACTCTAAATTCATGCTAAAAACCTTTAAGAAGCTTTCAAAATGATTACGACACTTCCGACACACAACCTGCACCTCCGACTACTACCGAAAATGAGAAAAACACGAAAAACGAAGCAAAAGTCAAGATGGAAGTGTGACGAAGGAAAGGAATGCTTAGAATGGAGAGAAAAGAAATTTGTACTTACAAAATTTACCCCAAGCCCTGAATCACGAGCTGCTGCACTCAGGTAGCCGCGCGGTTTGTTGCTGGCTCGTGGCAATTCGCAGCCCTTTCACTATAGGTCTCCCTTGCTGCTTCTTGTTGTGAGATATGTACTTCCTGACATATAAATGAGACGAAAAGAACACAAGCAAACACAGATCGTTTACGTGGTTAGATCCAACTAAATCTACGTCCACGGGAGGGAATCAATCAAATATTTCATTAAGGCAAAAGAAATAGAGAATACATAGCTTATACATAGAGATGAGCCCTCATCTTCCTTCTATGGCCTCCCTCTCAAGTGACACCTTGATACAAGGTCTCAAGATGCTCTCCTCCTCTCTAGCTCTCTAGATATTCTCTCCTTCTTTGTGGTAGCTTAAGATCTCTTCTCTTGCTCTCCTAAACCTCACACCCTCTCTATTTATAGAAGCAAGAGAGTGGTAGGTG
>JXCR01127010.1:132707-151927 GCA_002079205.1 Phalaenopsis hybrid cultivar
CCACAAATACATCTTAACATTCATATTTTTACAATGCCAACTGACAGATTAGCAATTTTTTGTTGTTCAAAACTCATATCCATACAACAAATCCAAACTAGTAAATATTTTAATATAACCGTTAGACCTACATGATATCAAACTATTGCATAATACTCTAAGACAGTTCTCTTGTTCAATTATCCAATTTTAACTCTACAAACTATATCATCATCTATAACAATATGTTTTTGCACAAGGGATCCAAGATAAGTATGTCAAACACAATTTTTTTTTTATGAAAATAGCCTCTATAAATACTTGTGTAGAGCTATGTACATCAACTTCTACATAGACCATACTATGGAGGGAGTTTCACCTAATGGGTGCATCGAGATACTTTATCTTGCTATAATTGTAATGAAAATTCTATATATCACATCCATAAAAATTGTCCATTAGAACTATATATTTCTGAAAAGCATACACTTGATCATCTCATTTTGAGCATTCTTCTTAAGTATCTTCATAAACAAGTAAAAAATTACCAAATTAATATTGATCATTGTTGTAGTCCTACTAAAGAAAAAAACCTTATGCTCACTTCACAAATAATAATATTACTAGTTAATACTTCATCATGCACATCTTAAATAATAGTGATGAAAGATATAAAATTGGAAACTATATAGAATGTCCAAAATTCTTGTTTATGCTATTGAGAGTATTGCTTTGAATCATTCATTTGGAAAATATAAAAAAGGGGAAGATAGTATAAACGCTCTTTCCCATAAGAAAAAACATTAGTTTTAAGCTCATATACATGATAGGCAGTGCAAATGAGCATTCCCAAACAATTAGTCTAAAAAGAAAAATATAAAAAACCAAATAATAAAATCATTCCAAAGCTTAACGGATTAACAAGCGGTTAAGAATAAGAATCCAACTCAAAGCGCCACATTTGAAAATCGTAAGGGACGAGGAATTCGCAGAGATGATAGATTGCCACAATGAAGAAACGTGTAATTATAACATGTCTTATCTTAAGAAAATCACTAATTTTCAATGTTATTTTTTTGTTGAATGTATTAATGATTAGAAAAGTGGAGAGTTGCGTTAGGTGGTCGACAATCAACGTAAAATTTGTCGAGAAATCATGACATGAATCGTTTTGATCTTAATCTTTTAGGATTAAATGAAAATATNACAAAAAACAGAAAACATGCATACATGTAAGCATTCTGGTTTAAAAAACACTCATATGTACATGCCACCAACAAACTGGCATGAACCTGTATGGGAAAGTGAAAGAAGATAAAACAATATCATTATCATCATCGTCAGCAATATCCCAACTATTTGGCGACAGCTTCATAATTCTCATTTGCAATCACGCTTGCCAATGTTGCATGAGGGTTAAGCTTACTCTACAAGTATCTTTTTACACGTCTAATCATTTTACTTTTAATATTCTCATTTCTATTTTTTTGGTCAAAACTTTAACACTTATTTTATCCATGCATTTTAAGAGTGTACTTCATATCATTCCTACTATATGTTTAAACAACTTAAGCCTATTTTCTATTTGCTATCTTCTGCAAATGCTCATCCCACCATCGTAATAACTTATTATTCCTAAATCTTTCCATCCTAATTTTGCCANAAGTGTGAGGAAGGAAAGGAATGCTTAGAATGGAGAGAAAAGAAATTTGTACTTACAAAATTTACCCCAAGCCCTGAATCACGAGCTGCCGCACTCAGGTAGCCGCTCGGTTTGTTGTTGGCTCGCGGCAGTTCGCAGCCCTTTCACTATAGGTCTCCCTTGCTGCTTCTTGTTGTGAGATATGTACTTCATGGCATATAAATGAGACGAAAAGAACACAAACAAACACAGATCGTTTACGTGGTTAGATCCAACTGGACCTACGTCCACGGGAGGGAATCAATCAAATATTTCACTAAGGCAAAAGAAATGGAGAATACATAGCTTATATATAGAGATGAGCCATCATCTTCCTTCTATGGCCTCCCTCTCAAGTGACACCTTGATACAAGGCCTCAAGATGCTCTCCTCCTCTCTAGCTCTCTAGATATTCTCTCCTCCTTTGTGGTAGCTTAAGATCTCTTCCCTTGCTCTCCTAAGTCTCACACCCTCTCTATGTATAGAAGCAAGAGAGTGCTAGATGGGAGGTAGATGGGAGGTAGGTGGGAGGTAGGTGAACGGTAGGTGAACGGTAGGTGAGATGTGGTAGGTGAGCGGTACCACATTATAAAAGTGTCCTTTTACCTTAGTTCACTAATTTGGGGGTCAAAATAACACTTCTGCTGTGTGAACCGAACAGGGAGAATTGAACGGGGAGCAAGGAAAAGGGAAATCAGAAGAGGAAGCAAGCAATGTGAAGCTCACGCCCTAAGCGAATGAAAGAAATGAAATAAATGGCATGAGAGGCGTTGGGCTACAGTAACAAAGTGATTGGGGAGAAAAATAAGGATTTAATTAAAGTTTAATTAAATTAATTGAGNTTAATTTGGGGGTCAAAATAACACTTCTACTGTGTGAACCGAACAGGGAGAATTGAACGAAGAGCAAGGAAAAGGGAAATCAGAAGAGGAAGCAAGAAATGTGAAGATCACGCCCTAAGCGAATGAAAGAAACGAAATAAATGGCATGAGAGGGGTTGGGCTACAGTAACAAAGTGATTGGGGAGAAAAATAAGGATTTAATTAAAGTTTAATTAAATTAATTGAGCTTATAACTTCAACAATTTATATATCCCAATTCATTCATTATTTATATCTGGTACTTTATATGGAATTAACTGATTTCATGCGTAGAATTTAATAAAATTATTTTGATCAAATTCCGAGAGAAGAAAAATTTTAGGATACTTTTCAATTGTGTCAAACTTATCTAATTTCTCGAAATTTGAGTGTTGCAAATACACATTTAAATATACATTAGGCTAGCATTTAATAAAGGCCTTGTTTCGTGAACTCCTCTAATTTGAAGCAATGAAAAAATATGCCATCAAGCCACTTTGAATAAAGCTTCTTATACGAATTTAAAAAACAAAAATATGCCATTCTAAGTTCAGAGGGCTGTAATTTCAAAGCATGAATTTCTGAAAATCATTGAATCATGCAAATTTGGTTGGCAGGCATGCAGCTTCCCAAATGCAGCATCTGCCAATTTCAGAATTGAAAGACTAGGCGCTGAAATTATCCCTAATCCGAGCAACTCAAAATCAAAATTTAAGGTTGAGAAGAGTCAAAAAAATTTTAGATTTGAATTTNGAGGCCTTGTTTCGTGAACTCCTCTAATTTGAAGCAATGAAAAAATATGCCATCAAGCCACTTTGAATAAAGCTTCTTATACGAATTTAAAAAACAAAAATATGCCATTCTAAGTTCAGAGGGCTGTAATTTCAAAGCATGAATTTCTGAAAATCATTGAATCATGCAAATTTGGTTGGCAGGCATGCAGCTTCCCAAATGCAGCATCTGCCAATTTCAGAATTGAAAGACNGATCGAGAAAACCTCATAACGAAATCCATATCAATTTCTTACCATTTTCATTTAGGTATTGACAATGATTGTAGCAATCCACTGTCTGATGATCAGCCTTTACAATATGACATGTTTGACATTGAGATATATATTCAACAACATCTTTCTTTATATTTGGCCACCAGAATGCCAACTTTAGATCCTTGTACATTTTCATGTAGCCTGAATGACGAGCTTCATGTAGAATTTCTCGTCTCAAATCAGAATCAACAAGTAGCCATATTTCTAGCTTATTTCGAATAACGTCATCTTCAACAACAATCATATCAGTCCTCTTTCCTGTGTGAAATTGTTTTAGGAGTTTTGCATATTCGCTACAACATTTTTGAGCTGCATTGATTCTATCAATTAAAGTAGGTTGCGCTGTCAACTGATATAAATANTCAGAATTCTTAAATGCACCAGTACCAACTAGCAATCACACGCAAACCTATAGAAAATTATTTTTCTTAAATTAGCACAAGATTATTTCACTTTATTCGATGGAGCAGCCCTACAACGAGTTTCTACACGCTCAGCCCAAGCTCGCTGCTTCGTATAGACAACCTAGAGCTTGTAGGCAACATAGTTTCATAAAATTTAGCTAAAAACATGAATTAACTCAAAACAACCATTAATTGCCAAAACATACCTCAAAAGGACTGTTCGGCATAAATCGCCCTTTTGAAACCGGCTAATCTTCATCTTATCACCTCCAACTTAACTTCCCCTACTCTAAATTCATGCTAAAAACCTTTAAGAAGCTTTCAAAATGATTACGACACTTCCGACACACAACCTGCACCTCCTACTACTACCGAAAATGAGAAAAACACGAAAAACGAAGCAAAAGTCAAGATGGAAGTGTGAGGAAGGAAAGGAATGCTTAGAATGGAGAGAAAAGAAATTTGTACTTACAAAATTTACCCCAAGCCCTGAATCACGAGCTGCTGCACTCAGGTAGCCGCGCGGTTTGTTGCTGGCTCGTGGCAATTCGCAGCCCTTTCACTATAGGTCTCCCTTGCTGCTTCTTGTTGTGAGATATGTACTTCCTGACATATAAATGAGACGAAAAGAACACAAGCAAACACAGATCGTTTACGTGGTTAGATCCAACTAAATCTACGTCCACGGGAGGGAATCAATCAAATATTTCATTAAGGCAAAAGAAATAGAGAATACATAGCTTATANGGTCTCCCTTGCTGCTTCTTGTTGTGAGATATGTACTTCATGGCATATAAATGAGACGAAAAGAACACAAACAAACACAGATCGTTTACGTGGTTAGATCCAACTGGACCTACGTCCACGGGAGGGAATCAATCAAATATTTCACTAAGGCAAAAGAAATGGAGAATACATAGCTTATACATAGAGATGAGCCCTCATCTTCCTTCTATGGCCTCCCTCTCAAGTGACACCTTGATACAAGGTCTCAAGATGCTCTCCTCCTCTCTAGCTCTCTAGATATTCTCTCCTTCTTTGTGGTAGCTTAAGATCTCTTCTCTTGCTCTCCTAAACCTCACACCCTCTCTATTTATAGAAGCAAGAGAGTGGTAGGTGGGAGGTAGGTGAACGGTAGGTGAACGGTAGGTGAGATGTGGTAGGTGAGTGGTACCACATTACAAAAGTGTCCTTTTACCTTAGTTCATTAATTTGGGGGTCAAAATAACACTTCTACTGTGTGAACCGAACAGGGAGAATTGAACGAAGAGCAAGGAAAAGGGAAATCAGAAGAGGAAGCAAGAAATGTGAAGATCACGCCCTAAGCGAATGAAAGAAACGAAATAAATGGCATGAGAGGGGTTGGGCTACAGTAACAAAGTGATTGGGGAGAAAAATAAGGATTTAATTAAAGTTTAATTAAATTAATTGAGCTTATAACTTCAACAATTTATATATCCCAATTCATTCATTATTTATATCTGGTACTTTATATGGAATTAACTGATTTCATGCGTAGAATTTAATAAAATTATTTTGATCAAATTCCGAGAGAAGAAAAATTTTAGGATACTTTTCAATTGTGTCAAACTTATCTAATTTCTCGAAATTTGAGTGTTGCAAATACACATTTAAATATACATTAGGCTAGCATTTAATAAAGGCCTTGTTTCGTGAACTCCTCTAATTTGAAGCAATGAAAAAATATGCCATCAAGCCACTTTGAATAAAGCTTCTTATACGAATTTAAAAAACAAAAATATGCCATTCTAAGTTCAGAGGGCTGTAATTTCAAAGCATGAATTTCTGAAAATCATTGAATCATGCAAATTTGGTTGGCAGGCATGCAGCTTCCCAAATGCAGCATCTGCCAATTTCAGAATTGAAAGACTAGGCGCTGAAATTATCCCTAATCCGAGCAACTCAAAATCAAAATTTAAGGTTGAGAAGAGTCAAAAAAATTTTAGATTTGAATTTTGTTCGGAGTTCACAAGCTCTGTGATTATAATTAATACTTAAAATTCTGACATAGCGCTTTGCATATATAATAAGCATAAAGAAAATACACTGTAAAAAAAATGTCAATTGAAACTCAATTAAAGTTGAATTGATCTTTTGCCCACAAAAAACAGAAAACATGCATACATGTAAGCATTCTGGTTTAAAAAACACTCATATGTACATGCCACCAACAAACTGGCATGAACCTGTATGGGAAAGTGAAAGAAGATAAAACAATATCATTATCATCATCGTCAGCAATATCCCAACTATTTGGCGACAGCTTCATAATTCTCATTTGCATTCACGCTTGCCAATGTTGCATGAGGGTTAAGCTTACTCTACAAGTATCTTTTTACACTTCTAATCATTTTACTTTTAATATTCTCATTTCTATTTTTTTGGTCAAAACTTTAACACTTATTTTATCCATGCATTTTAAGAGTGTACTTCATATCATTCCTACTATATGTTTAAACAACTTAAGCCTATTTTCTATTTGCTATCTTCTGCAAATGCTCATCCCACCATCGTAATAACTTATTATTCCTAAATCTTTCCATCCTAATTTTGCCACAAATACATCTTAACATTCATATTTTTACAATGCCAACTGACAGATTAGCAATTTTTTGTTGTTCAAAACTCATATCCATACAACAAATCCAAACTAGTAAATATTTTAATATAACCGTTAGACCTACATGATATCAAACTATTGCATAATACTCTAAGACAGTTCTCTTGTTCAATTATCCAATTTTAACTCTACAAACTATATCATCATCTATAACAATATGTTTTTGCACAAGGGATCCAAGATAATTACGTCAAACACAATTTTTTTTTAGCCTCTATAAATACTTGTGTAGAGCTATGTACATCAACTTCTACATAGACCATACTATGGAGGGAGTTTCACCTAATGGGTGCATCGTGATACTTTATCTTGCTATAATTGTAATGAAAATTCTATATATCACACCCATAAAAATTGTCCATTAGAACTATATATTTCTGAAAAGCATACACTTGATCACCTCATTTTGAGCATTTTTCTTAATTATCTTCATAAACAACTAAAAAATTACCAAATTAATATTGATCATTGTTGTAGTCCTACTAAAGAAAAAAACCTTATTGTCACCTCCCAAAAGATCTCTTAGGGGTGGTGGGTAGCCTAGGACTTAAATACTGTTCTTCGGCCCTACACCTAGCCGATGTGGGATTTTTTGTCCGTGACATTCTCCTCCACACAATCACGTGACGCTCTCGTCACAGATCGGCTCCTCTAAGAGTCTCACTGGACCGTGGAGAGTCCACACACCTGGCAGGCAGCAATCTGCTCTGATACCACTTGTCACATCCTAAAAGTAAGCAGCCCAAGACTTAAATACTGCTCTTCGGCCCTACACCTAGCTGATGTGGGACTTTTTGTCCGTGATATTATGCTCACTTCACAAATAATAATATTACTAGTTAATACTTCATCATGCACATCTTTAGTAATAGTGATGAAAAATATAAAATTGGAAACTATATAGAATGTCCAAAATTCTTGTTTATGCTATTGAGAGTATTGCTTTGAATCATTCATTTGGAAAATATAAAAAACGGGAAGATGGTATAAACGCTCTTTCCCATAAGAAAAAACATTTGTTTTAAGCTCACAGACATGATAGGCAGTGCAAATGAGCATTCCCAAACAATTATAGTCTAAAAAGAAAAATATAAAAACCAAATAATAAAATCTTTCCAAAGCTTAACGGATCAACAAGCGGTTAAGAATAAGAATCCCACTCAAAGCGCCACATTTGAAAATCGTAAGGGACGAGGAATTCGCAGAGATGATAGATTGCCACAATGAAGAAACATGTAATTATAATGTGTCTTATCTTAAGAAAATCACTAATTTTCAATGTTCATTTTTTGTTGAATGCATTAATGATTAGAAAAGTGGAGAGTTGCGTTAGGTGGTCGGCAATCAACGTAAAAGTTGTCAAGAAATCATGACATAAATCATTTTGATCTTAATCTTTTAGGATTAAATGAAAATATGACACTCAATAGGATGCAATAAAGAAGAAAAATTCANTGCTCATTATTATGAGCAACCATCAAATTACCATGACATACTGAAGGCTACTCCATTAAGAGTCCCGATGGCGGAGTTAGTGGAGGCGATCCAAAACAAAGATTAATTAAAGAAGGCACCACTTATGACAGACCTAGTTTTTCACTAGGATACGAAGAAGTATTGTGCTTACCACAGATATCATGTCCATAATACAGAGGAATATAAACATCTATAGAGCATAGTTGAAGATCTGATAAGAGCTGGGAAACTTAAGGAGTTTGTGACTTTAAGAGCACCAACCTAGAAGCACAAATAAGCTCTAGTCAGAGAATTCTCAGACGAACATGTTTGGGCAACTTCCATTCTCATCATTGGGTGATAAAAGTGATCTTTGGAGAAGGTGTAGATTGTTCTTGGAGAGCCAATCAAAAGAAGCTTTGATTGACAGAATTATGTGAGGTTGTTTTTGCTCCGAAGCACAACACCCATCCACCAATCGTTTTCACTGATGCAGACCTACCCTCTAAAGGGAATCCTTACAATGAAACTATCATCATGACAATAATGATTAAAAACTACTAGAATGGTAGAATCTTAATTGACATTGGCAGCTTTGTAAATTTTTTGTTCAAATCAATGTTCAACAAGATGAACCTCCCAACTGACCGACATATAGCTCTGATTTGCCCACTGCAAGGCTACAATGGTGAGAAAAAGAAGGATTTAAGAGTTATAACACTTGGGCAGTCACTTGGGCGGGAGATGACACACAATTCACCTATGTAGAGGACTTCTTGGTGATATATTCGTCGTCAACTTACAATGTCATCTTCGATAGACCCTTGCTCAACGACTTCAAAGTCACGGTCTCAACATTCCGCATTGTGGTAAAGTTTCCACGTGATGGAGAGATCATCACCATTCTGGGGAACCTTGAGCAATCCTAGACTTGCTATCTCAGAGCGGTCGAAAGTATGGAGTAGAAGATGCTCGATCTACAGTACAGACGCAAAGGGGTCTTGAGACTAGTGATACTACGCTTGAAATCTCTACAACTGACGTAGTGCCCGAGAAATCTTTCCTAATAAGTGAAAATTTTGTTGTGAGATGGAAGGATTTGCTAATTCAAATTCTCTGGGAGCATCGAGACATCTTTGCTTGGTCAGTCACGGAAATGCCAAGAATACCATTCAACATTGCTTGTCATTAATTAAGGCGCTGTTTGGTTCGGCTTCTGCTGCGCGGCGCGGCGTGCGACAGCGGCTTCGTCCCGCATTCTGGTGTTNAATCATTTTACTTTTAATATTCTCATTTCTATTTTTTTGGTCAAAACTTTAACACTTATTTTATCCATGCATTTTAAGAGTGTACTTCATATCATTCCTACTATATGTTTAAACAACTTAAGCCTATTTTCTATTTGCTATCTTCTGCAAACGCTCATCCCACCATCGTAATAACTTATTATTCCTAAATCTTTCCATCCTAATTTTTCCACAAATACATCTTAACATTCATATTTTTACAATGCCAACTGACAGATTAGCAATTTTTTGTTGTTCAAAACTCATATCCATACAACAAATCCAAACTAGTAAATATTTTAATATAACCGTTAGACCTACATGATATCAAACTATTGCATAATACTCTAAGACAGTTCTCTTGTTCAATTATCCAATTTTAACTCTACAAACTATATCATCATCTATAACAATATGTTTTTGCACAAGGGATCCAAGATAAGTATGTCAAACACAATTTTTTTTTAGCCTCTATAAATACTTGTGTAGAGCTATGTACATCAACTTCTACATAGACCATACTATGGAGGGAGTTTCACCTAATGGGTGCATCGAGACACTTTATCTTGCTATAATTGTAATGAAAATTCTATATATCACACCCATAAAAATTGTCCATTAGAACTATATATTTTTGAAAAGCATACACTTGATCACCTCATTTTGAGCATTCTTCTTAAGTATCTTCATAAACAAGTAAAAAATTACCAAATTAATATTGATCATTGTTGTAGTCCTACTAAAAAAAAAAACCTTATTGTCACCTCCCAAAAAATCTCCTAGGGGTGGTGGGTAGCCCAGGACTTAAATACTGTTCCTCGGTCATACACCTAGCCGAGTTGGGACTTTTTGTCCATGACATTCTTTTCCACACAATCATGTGACGCCCTCGTCACAGATCAGCTCCTCTGAGAGTCTCACTGGACCGTGCAGAGTCTACACACCTGGTAGGCAGTAATCTGCTCTGATACCACTTGTCACATCCTAAAAGTGGGCAGCTCGGGACTTAAATACTGTTCTTCGGCCCTACACCTAGCCGATGTGGGACTTTTTGTCCGTGACATTATGCTCACTTCACAAATAATAATACCCTAGTTAATACTTCATCATGCACATCTTTAGTAATAGTGATGAAAAATATAAAATTGGAAACTATATAGAATGTCCAAAATTCTTGTTTATGCTATTGAGAGTATTGCTTTGAATCATTCATTTGGAAAATATAAAAAACGGGAAGATGGTATAAACGCTCTTTCCCATAAGAAAAAACATTTGTTTTAAGCTCACAGACATGATAGGCAGTGCAAATGAGCATTCCCAAACAATTATAGTCTAAAAAGAAAAATATAAAAACCAAATAATAAAATCTTTCCAAAGCTTAACGGATCAACAAGCGGTTAAGAATAAGAATCCCACTCAAAGCGCCACATTTGAAAATCGTAAGGGACGAGGAATTCGCAGAGATGATAGATTGCCACAATGAAGAAACATGTAATTATAATGTGTCTTATCTTAAGAAAATCACTAATTTTCAATGTTCATTTTTTGTTGAATGCATTAATGATTAGAAAAGTGGAGAGTTGCGTTAGGTGGTCGGCAATCAACGTAAAAGTTGTCAAGAAATCATGACATGAATCGTTTTGATCTTAATCTTTTAGGATTAAATGAAAATATGACACTCAATAGGATGCAATAAAGAAGAAAAATTCATGTAGCCGACCCCACTTAATGAGATAAAGGCTTGATTTTTTTTTTTATGATTTGTTGTTGCACTAATGATGCATGCTGCAGCACAAAGTTGGTGTAAAATGGTTTAAGAAAATGGACTGAAAAACAGAAATTAAAGATCAAAAGGTAAGGATCTGGCACACGGCCTGAATAAAAGCATTATGAATTTAAGCAACTATGTAAAGCACTAAAAGAAAAAATAAAAAAAGTTAACTAGCACTGATGCGAAACACCAGCTTGGATAAAAGAAGATTCATGAAGTGAAGAAAGAACGCAATACAAATGATAACTATAGAGCAGCTTAAACAACTTCAAATAAACAAAAAGACAAATATTTGATCTACTTACGGAGCCATCCAACGGTAGGTCCCAGTCTCTGGTGTCATCCCCTCTGTCTGAACTTCAATGCGAGCTACACCGAAGTCAGCAATTTTGATCGATTTATCCCCAAAAATGAGAAGATTATCAGATTTTAAATCACGGTGGATGAAACCCAGTCCATGAACATATGCCATTCCCCTGGCAACATCTAATGCCTGCCTCACTGCAATTTTCAGAGGCACAGAACGGTTTTGCCTCTTCATTAGAAACTGTCGAACTGATCCGCCCTTCGCATACTCGGTCACAATGCACCAAACCATCTGCTTTCTGCAAGCCCCAATAAACCTAACCACATTAGGATGCTTCAGATTAGCAAGCATCATCACCTCCTGTGCAAACTGCTGCTCCATCAACTGAGCTCTCTCAGGGTCGTTCTCCGGCTTCTCCAACAGCTTAATGGCTACGTCTTCTCCATTATAAGTTCCCCTGTAGAGCTTACCAAAAGCCCCTTGCGCGAAGGGCTCCCCCATACTCAGCTGCCTGAGATCAAGAGTCCATTCATCGTAGTTGTCGAGGCCTTGCGTGGGGAAACCGGGGTCCATCAAAGCCTGAGCGAGTGCATCGCTGTTTAGGGCATGGGTGACCCGACCAGCGCGGAAGACGCTGTGACCAACTGAGCTACCCGCAACCGCGGCGGTCCGCCGGAGGCCGTTATGTTGCAGTATTCCGGTCTGTGAGTCGCTCGATCCAACGCTGCTATTCCCCACCGACATCGCCACAGACCCTCCACCAGTGCTGGTCTGGATGCTGTCCACCGACATGTTGGTCCCTTCGCCGAGCTTCCGATAGTACGCCATGTCGTAGTAGTTCCCACCCCCACCACCACCGCCCCCTCCTCCAGCGATAATTCCAGTAAACTTCGTTGTGTCCATCATGGTTCGAATTCGCCGCAGCTCAGTTCAAAAACACCGTAAACCTTTTTACAACCGACGAATCTGCTGCTCTACTTCTCCGAAAACGCCCGCAAAGATGAACACATCAGTGCCGAAAGAAACATCGAAAATTGAGAGTCGGATAGAGAAAAAAGGGACCGATCTGAGAAAACCACAACAGTCTTTCACGGCACTCTATCAGTAGCTCTTCCTTGGGAGAACACAGGCAAGAGACGAAGATAGCACGGGAGAGCAGAGGATCTAACAAAATGGGGGTGGAAGAAGGTGGAAGGGGGTACTGAGAAGCCTTCTCACTTTCTCCTCTCTTTCTCTGGAGCTGCGTCAGGTGATGGAGAGGGAGAGGACCAAGTGGGAAGGCGAAAGCGCTGGTCACCGTTCTTCTCGTTAGTTTTTTCTTTATGCAGCCGGAGTACCACGTGGGACGTGCACTCGTTTCGTAGTTATCAGTTGTTTGAAAATGTTTTGGCACGCATATTATTGTGTGATGGACGGCGATCTGTTAACCTCCTTTCCGTTGAAGGAATTATTTATAAAATTTCTGTCCAGTTTTCGCTTTTTTTTTTTCCTTTGCAGCGGAGCAAACGGGACGACACGTCTATTAAATAATAATTACATTTATACAAATATATAAATTCCCACAAAAGTGCGCATCACAGTAATTAATTTGAATAAGAAAAGTACAATAACAAAAATAAAGTCTCATGATCTTGATGAAACCTTTTTCTCGCGTCTAAATATGTATATAATAAATGCATCATCACAAGAGCACTATAAATATTAGAGGACGGTCCATCATTAGAAAATTCAGAGGCCCAGACACTGAGTAAATGAATCAAAAACTAATCGTCACTACATGACAAGTCGAACAACTACCCTAGAGATACAGAACAACAGGACCATCCGAACCTAACACTTCGACATAGCCAAATTTGTGGGAGGAGTCAATCCCTCAAATCCTATGGTTGTATCAGGGGCGATCGACAACCCCACCAAGTATCATTAAGTGTGAACTAGTATTGGTGATTCGGTGATTCCCCTCAAGACCACTTTGTGTAAGGCAAGCTACATATGAAATTACGGTGAAAATTTGCTCTGCCGACGAAAGTTGTTCGACGGGGATCAAGGGTCGACAGTTAAATCAAGTGAACCGATGCAGGACCTAGCCAATCTGATTAATCCTACCGTCTCCTAATTGATTGAAGACCAACAACATCTACGGATTTAGCCGATCGAAAGCATAAATCTAGTCATTTTGCTCCTCACCTAAATATCCACCAAGACTTCAATATCACAGCCGAACGGCATATCCAATCAACCGTTAAAGCTCGTCGAAGTTTGTTCAGGGTCAGTTGACTAAGTAGAGCAGTAAAGTCCTAGACTCACAAGAGTGAAATGTCTGGAACAGACTGTACAACCCCCATTTTAGTTGAGCATCAATATAACTTCATATAGTATACCCCTTTGTCTATAAATAAAGAATCATTTCCTGAATAAAAGATTAATTTATACCCCTTTTTATTGTTCATTATTACACTCTACTTTCCGTCTCTTCTCTCTCTCTCTCTCTCACATGTTTAACACTTTATCCCTTTGGTGTCACACCCAGACAAACTCAGATTCATATCCTAAAAGGTGTGGTGAGCATGAACCATACTAACAATAAGAAGAGTAGCACAATGAGAGAACACTATCAAAGAGGCACAACCAATGTGGAGTGCATTCGAGAGTTTGTACAGCAACAAATACAAAAAAACTAAGGAACTAAATGATAAGTTAAATGTTTGAGTCCATGTGAGAGCTAGTGACTCAAAGAATAGAGTAGAACTCTCGAGAAAAGAACCAACACCNGGGAGTACCACGTGGAACGTGCACTGGTTTCGTAGTTATCAGTTGTTTGAAAATGTTTTGGCACGACTATTATTGTGTGATGGACGGCGATCCGTTAACCTCCTTTCCGTTGAAGGAATTATTTATAAAATTTCGTCCGGTTTTCGTTTGCAGCGGAGCAAACGGGACGACACGTCTATTAATTAATAATTACATTTATACAAATATATAAATTCCCACAAAAGTGCGCATCACAGTAATTAATTTGAATAAGAAAAGTACAAAAACAAAAATAAAGTCTCATGATCTTGATGAAACCTTTTTTTCGCGTCTAAATAAGTATATAATAAATGCATCGTCACAAGAGCATTATAAATATTAGAGGACGGTCCATCATTAGAAAATTCAGAGGCCCAGACACGAGTAAATGAATCAAAAACTAATTGTCACTACATGACAAGTCAAACAACTACCACAGAGATACAAAACAACAGGACCATCCGAGCCTAACACTTCGACATAGCCAAATTTGTGGGAGGAGTCAATCCCTCAAATCCTATGGTTGTATCAGGGGCGATCGGCAACCCCACCAAGTATCATTAAGTGTGAACTTGTATTGGTGATTCGGTGATTCCCCTTAAGACCACTTTGTGTAAGGGCAAGCTACATATGAAATTACGGTGAAGCTTCGCTCTGCCGACGAAAGTTCTTCGACGGGGATCAAAGGTCGACAGTTAAATCAAGTGAACCGATTGCAGGACCTAGCCAATCTGATTAATCCTACCGTCTCCTAATTGATTGAAGACCAACAACATCTACGGATTTAGCCGATCGAAAGCATAAATCTAGTCACTTTGCTCCTCACCTAAATATCCACCAAGACTTCAATATCACAGTCGAACGGCATATCCAATCAACCGTTAAAGCTCGTCAAAGTTTGATCAGGGTCAGTTGACTAAGTAGAGCAGTATAGTCCTAGACTCACAAGAGTGAAATGTCTGGAACAAACTGTACAACCCCCATTTTAGTTGAGCATAAATATAACTTCACATATTATACCCCTTTGTCTGTAAATAAAGAATCATTTCCTGAATAAAAGATTAATTTATACCCCTTTTTATTGTTCATTATTACACTCTACTTTCTGTCTCTTCTCTCTCTCACACACACATGTTTAACACTTTATCCCTTTGGTGTCACACCCAGACAAACTCAGATTCATATCCTAAAAGGTGTGGTGAGCATGAACCATGCTAACAATAACAAGAGTAGCACAATGAGAGAACATTATCAAAGAGGCACAACCAATGTGGAGTGCATTCGAGAGTTTGTACATCAACAAATACAAAAAAACTATGGAACTAAATGATAAGTCAAATGTTTGAGTCCATGTGAGAGCTAGTGACTCAAAGAATAGAGTAGAACTCTCGAGAAAAGAACCAACACCCAAATGTCGAAGAGCACACTTGTTAGAAGAAAGAGTTGGAGATTCCCCGTACTAGGATAGTGTTGGGTCAGCTTCGATGGATAGATAGTGATTTTGATGCACCCAGAGTGATGGGTGGATACTAATAGAAGATTCATGTCCTTCCACTCGATCTCGATACAAAGGCAACTGGCTACACCAAGACAACCCGGGGGTTGACTGAAGTAACAATCGAGGAGGTCATGTTTGACACCATGAAAAACATTCTGCTCATTATTATGAGCAACCATCAAATTACCATGACATACTGAAGGCTACTCCATTAAGAGTCCCGATGGCGGAGTTAGTGGAGGCGATCCAAAACAAAGATTAATTAAAGAAGGCACCACTTATGACAGACCTAGTTTTTCACTAGGATACGAAGAAGTATTGTGCTTACCACAGATATCATGTCCATAATACAGAGGAATATAAACATCTATAGAGCATAGTTGAAGATCTGATAAGAGCTGGGAAACTTAAGGAGTTTGTGACTTTAAGAGCACCAACCTAGAAGCACAAATAAGCTCTAGTCAGAGAATTCTCAGACGAACATGTTTGGGCAACTTCCATTCTCATCATTGGGTGATAAAAGTGATCTTTGGAGAAGGTGTAGATTGTTCTTGGAGAGCCAATCAAAAGAAGCTTTGATTGACAGAATTATGTGAGGTTGTTTTTGCTCCGAAGCACAACACCCATCCACCAATCGTTTTCACTGATGCAGACCTACCCTCTAAAGGGAATCCTTACAATGAAACTATCATCATGACAATAATGATTAAAAACTACTAGAATGGTAGAATCTTAATTGACATTGGCAGCTTTGTAAATTTTTTGTTCAAATCAATGTTCAACAAGATGAACCTCCCAACTGACCGACATATAGCTCTGATTTGCCCACTGCAAGGCTACAATGGTGAGAAAAAGAAGGATTTAAGAGTTATAACACTTGGGCAGTCACTTGGGCGGGAGATGACACACAATTCACCTATGTAGAGGACTTCTTGGTGATATATTCGTCGTCAACTTACAATGTCATCTTCGATAGACCCTTGCTCAACGACTTCAAAGTCACGGTCTCAACATTCCGCATTGTGGTAAAGTTTCCACGTGATGGAGATATCATCACCATTCTGGGGAACCTTGAGCAATCCTAGACTTGCTATCTCAGAGCGGTCGAAAGTATGGAGTAGAAGATGCTCGATCTACAGTACAGACGCAAAGGGGTCTTGAGACTAGTGATACTACGCTTGAAATCTCTACAACTGACGTAGTGCCCGAGAAATCTTTCCTAATAAGTGAAAATTTTGTTGTGAGATGGAAGGATTTGCTAATTCAAATTCTCTGGGAGCATCGAGACATCTTTGCTTGGTCAGTCACGGAAATGCCAAGAATACCATTCAACATTGCTTGTCATTAATTAAGGCGCTGTTTGGTTCGGCTTCTGCTGCGCGGCGCGGCGTGCGACAGCGGCTTCGTCCCGCATTCTGGTGTTTGGTTCGATGTTTCGCGGCAAATTGTTGGCGAAGCGGATCGATCCGCGGCCGCGATATTAGGCCGCGGTCCCCGCTTTCCTCTTACCCATTGTCCCGCTTACCCCTTTCGTTTCTCTTCAGCCCTAACGAGTTCCCTTGCGGCTCTCCTTCGTCCTCTTGCTTCGTTGCCCCGCGATCGACAGATCTGAGGTATAACGAGCATTTTTCTTCTTCTAATCGCAGATTTGAGGGTTCTTTACGATTTTTTCGAGTGTGATGTTTTCTCTACTCCTATCCTTCCTACTTCGGCGATTTTTTCTTCAACACATGGAAAAAACGACTGTGATGTTCTTTACCCCTTTCGTTCATCACTAGGGTTATGCCTTCTCTTTACCTTCTCCTTTGACGCATTCTTGTTTGGTGGCTGACGGCTCAAGGTTGGTCGCAGGTTGTGGTTGTGGTGGTTGATTCATGTGTAGTGGTAGTTGTTAATGCAATTAGTGGTGTGAAGTGCATAGATGACAGTGCATATGAGCTGTCGAATTGATGTGGAGTTGGCTTGTTAATGTCATGATACCTTGCTCTTCTTCCTCCAAATGATGTTGAGTTCGGTTAGGAGGGGGATTGATCATTCCCTTCTTCTCTTGCTAGCGATCAGGAAGTTGTGTTTTTGATTCCATCTCCTATTTTCGTTTTCCCCATTCCTTACTTTGACAGTGAACATACATTTTCGAAATCCCCTGTTTGGTTCGGCTTCTGCTGTATCTGCTTTGATGTTTTTGGAGAGTGCAATTGCTTTTGTGGAGAGTGATATGCTCTTCGTGGTGTGGTATTTTTGGAGTGCATCTGCATTTTTGATTCCAGCATTCTATTGCTTGCTGTTTTTTCGAGCTTGTTGGTTACTTATCTGTTGAGGCACACAGGAAAAGGTGTAATAACATTTTGCTATTGATGTGTTCTTGCTGTTTTTTCGAGCTAGCCACTATAAGACCTATTAATTGATATGTTTATTGGAGGACTGAGAAATCTCAAGGAAAGGTTGTATCAATGGAAGAGAGCTAGCCACTATAAGACCCCTGGAATTACTTAACTTGTGCATTACATTATATTGCTTGCTTTTTTTGTTGGGTGGGTTCGGTTGTTGGATGGATTCGGTTGTTCCCACGAATTCCTTTTTAATTAATACATGGGTGAGGGATTTCAATGAATGTTCATCTATCTAGGGGCTATTGGCTCTCTTAGATGCAATCATCTTGTGGGTGCTTTGGTTACATGTGCTGAGTTTCAGTAGAGGCTCATTTTTCGGCTAACATTAAGGAGTAGTCTCAAAAAATGTCTTCTTGGCTTTGTTTTGCAAATTCTCAGCACATTCTTTAAAGGATAATGTTTTGCAACACATATATGCATATGAAGGAACTCAGAGACATCGTTTAATGGTACTAATCTTTTACACTGGTAAAAGTGCAATTTTTGAGCAAAGAAACAATTGAAATTTCATTTTTCTGGAAAGTGACAGTGTCTTCTTGGCTTTTTGCTCGATAAGTAGGTTGTTTTATCAACTATGTGGCTTTGTTGTTTTATCGACAGTGTCTTCTTGGGTTTTTGAGCAAAGATGTGAATACAATTGGAACTTCTATGCGAATTTTTGGCATTGAAAAATATGTGGCTTTGCTGTTTCTGCTTGGCTGTTTCTACTAATTTCGGTTTACTTGCTTGCAATGCATGCCTTCCATCGCAAGATACTCCTATGCTCCGGATTTCTGTTCTTTTCCGGCTGTTGATTGTTATTGTAGTTGGGTGTGAGAAGATTGTGGCTGCACTAAGGGAGAGAAGTAATGAGAACTTGCATGTTATATATTGTTTATATGATGTAAGTTGTGCTTGTGTGTACAACAAATGAGTCCTTGTTGATATGTTTAAAAAATTTCAGCTACTATTTCAATAAAATACTGCATTTGTTTCCCATGGACGTAGGTCATTTGACCGAACCACGTAAATACTTTCGTTCCCTTGTATTTACATCGCTGGTTTGGTTTATTGCTTGCAACTTGTTTATATGTACGCTTTCATTTATCTAGCAATGTTTAAATCCAGTTT
>JXCR01127014.1:0-11461 GCA_002079205.1 Phalaenopsis hybrid cultivar
TTTTGGGAGACTCCTATAGGTGGTCCCCTAAACCCATTAGCCCTAGGCTAGGGTTTGGCTAATACCACTACATAGAGTACCCAAATGGGGTTTTCATTGGTCAATGGCTTATTGATAGTGGTTGGTACCTCAACTCTACCAAGACACCCAACCTAGCCTTTTGCCCCTAAACTCCCCAAAATTACCTAGATACCTTTAGGACCCCAAATTTGGCCAAAATTCTCAAATTTACTCAAAATACCTAACTTCACTCAAAAATCATTTCAAACACCTTGAAAACACCCAAACTACCCAAAATCACCAAAATTGGCCAAATTACCAAAATACCCCTCCGTACCACAAAATTCCAAAAAATCCCAAAAATTCCCGAAACCTCCCAAATATTCCCAATATCATTTCTCTCAACTATCACATGACCCAATTTGGCCAATTTAACCTTCTTTGATCAAAACCCCCAAATTACCCTTTAAAGGCCCATATTTTCCCCAAATCACTCCAAATGTCTATCAATTTGGTCTCAATTACCCCACTTTCAATTCTAAACTCAAATTCACCATTGATATGACCAATATAGACCAAATACAAGCTCAATTGGTCCATCATTTGGACCTAATTTTTTTTTAAACCAAAAACCCCAATTTTGGCGCCATGACTTGGTTCCACCAAATTGAACACATGGCCTACTCCATTTGCCACAATTTGTGTTGAAAAACCTTCATAACATTCCCATAAATCAAAATTGACCTTCAATTGGCCTTGGTGAAACCTCAATTTTATTTGATTTCAACCTAAGCTCCCCAATTTTGCCTCAAATTAGTCATGTCCCTAAACTTCACCAAATTGATGGCCTTAGCCCCAAAACTTCCACTCCATCCCTCCATGAAAAATCTTCAAAACACCTCCCTTTATCATTTGAACCATTCAATTTGGATTTATCCCAAGTATAGCCCACACTAGACCCATGTCTAACCCAACATGCCCAAATTGGCCAAATTTCAAAAAATCCCTCAAATTGACCTACCAATTGAACTCAAAATCACTTCAACCCTTCACCAAAATATCTTTATGAAAATCATCTACACAATGTTGATCAAAAAATTGGGCCAATTGACATGGCTAACCTAGCCCAAACCCAAACTTTGATCACTTGAACCCACATTGAACCTATGCACTAAAGGTGGCCTAACCACCCCAAAGTCATCAAATTAACTCCATCTCAGCCATGAATTGGACACTAGTGACCAACCTAAACCTCTTAAAACCACCTAAACTAAGCCATGGACCAAAGGTCCCATAAATCATGGGATTTAATGCCATATTTGCTTAAGCCTTGGATATTTTTGCCAAAACAAAGCCTAAAATCATTAAATTGTTGTGACATATTCCCCTGGGTTCGCTGAGCTCCTAGCCACCTCCCCCTGGCCGGCCGGCCGGCCTAGTGGCCAGAAAATGGCCAAACGGAGAGCCACCCCCATGGGATTAAACCCAATTAAAACCTAGAGGCCACATCATCCAAATTGAAGCTTAGAGCCTCTCTGCCCTCCACCTATGCAGCACATTCCACCACCCAATTGGCCTGACAACAAGCCTAAGGGCATTTTTATAAAATGCTCCCCTCCATGGCCATGGAGAGAGAACTGAAATTCCCCAAATTGATTCCAAAGCCTCTTTGAGACCTCCTCAGTGCAACCCAACCACCACATTGCCTTGAATCCCCTTGTCGGAGCCACATTTTTTAGCTCAAAACCTTGCGGGAGACAGGACAAAACTCTCCACGCCTCTAAACTCCACCAAACTCAAATTAAACTCACCCACACCTTCACAACAGTGAAAGGAGCTAAAGCCCCATCAAGTTCCACTATCACAGAGCCCCTACCATAGCTCTAAACCAACACCAAAATCCGGCCGTGATCAAAATCATATCTAGGCCTCACACCAAGACTAGAGACTCAATCTCTAGCCTCTTTAGATCATAACAAATGTGGCGAGACCCTCTGATTGAAGCTTCACTTCTCAGAACAAAGGTATAAAACTTCTCTCCATCCCGAGCCTATTTTAATTCTCCATTTAGTTAGGCTTAATTTAATTACATGACTACCATATGGATGTGTTCGTCTCACTTAGACGAGTCTATAGGAACAAACCCAAAGTGATTTGGTTGAGTTTAGGTTGAGATATTAAGGTTTTAGTGTGGATGGTCATGGGATCACTCTATCGGGGACGATGACAGGGAGTCATTTGATCAAGTGTGTATCGAATGGATGGAGGAGATCTAGTCGGGCAGTGTTTCGGAACATAAACTGCGGGCGGAGTCATCACTGAGGTGGACGGCGGCATCAAATGGGAGTGTGTCGCATGAGTTCAATGCTGCCTAGGATCTACATGGCGCCGCGCTGTTTAAATAGATAAATAGGGATTTTCCTATTTATTTGAATACCCCTAACTTAAAAAAATCATATTTTGATGTAGAAAAATCACAAAAATAAAATAAAAATACCCACTTGCTTAGTGAACAGAGGATAAAATTGTGGGATTAATTTTATGTCCATGTGATGCATATTTTATTCTTAATTAATTAAATTTTAATTTGAATATTTTGATTCTCCATGCATATAGGCATTTCATTATAGCTTGGAATTTTAGCATGTTGTTTCCTCTGTCTTAGGGAACATCCCCTGATTTTTCCAAAGTAAGAGGAGATCCCTAGATAGAGAATCACATTTTTCAAGTTTATATGCATTATTTGCTTAAAATAATCATGGAAATTAGCATATTACTTAAGAAAATCCAAGAAAATTTTGGAAGGTTTACTATGACCAGAAAGCCCTTAGAAAAATTTCTCATGAGTCAAGTCATTCAAAATATACATAATCTTTATAAACCATAAATCACTAAAATAATTAATTTTAAAAAATACAAACAAAAAAATGACTTGATTTTTTATTTCCACTATTTTCTTAGGATCTAGAGAACTCGCCATAAAAATTTCAAAGCATTTTAAGTTCATTCAATAACTTAAATTGATTTTTCAAGTTAACTAACATTATTGGCACTAAAATGATGTTTAGAAATCAAAATATAACTTGAAAAATTATAAAACTTGGTTTTCTTGAGTTCTTGGTGATCAAAGGTATTTTCTAACAATAAAAAGATATTTAAAATAAAAGCTTGATTTTAGCCTATTTTAAATATTTAAATAATTAAAAATCCCTAAAAATCACAAAAATAATAAAACTCATGTTTATTCTAAATTGTTTCCTAAGCACTTAGGAACAATTGGAATATTTTTTCCTGGTTTTCTAAATAAAGATATTAAATTTTAAAGCTTAAAAATGATCTTTAAAGGCTAAAAATGAATTTTCACTAAAAATGATGGCAATAAATCAAATAAAATTCAAAAAAATAAAAAATCTTCTCCTCTAAGTTCTCTAACCTCAAGAGGACTTTTCAAAAATAGAAAACTTAATTTTCTCTATTTAAAATATTTTATAATTAATAAATACCTTAAAAATCAAAATAATTCTTAAAATTCAAATAAAATTCAAAAAATCATGAAAGTTGATCCAAAGGCTTCTCTAGTATAGGTCTACCTCCAGTAAAAATTTTAAGGGATTAAGATTTACATTGGTCAAGTTGGGATTTTTCTTTGAAAAGTCCTACTTTTGCTTGAAAATAATTATATAAAATAAATTAAATTTTGAAAAATCACATTTTCTCCTCTGATATCTTAATTGACCTATGAATGAGGTAGGATAAAAATTTTAAAGTCATCTGAATTGAATTTGACAAATTATGAAGTGTTAGAGCCTTAGGGGCAAATGTGTAATTTTAGAAATTTGGTCTTAATTAACATTTAGGCTTAATTTAAAGAGGGAAATGGGTAACCTCTGATCTTAATTTGGATGTTTGAAAACAAATGGGTTAATAGGTAGAAACCAACCTCACGTTCCCAATTGAAAAGATAAGTTAATAAATTTCTAAATTATTAAAATTTGAAAGTTTATTGAAATAAAATGAACCAAGGACTTAGGGGTATGACTTTTGAAGTCAATAACTAATCAATTAAATACCCCTATTTTGATTTTCAAATAAAATTCAAATCATGAATTATGACCACCTAAAACTCAATATTTTCAAAACTAATTAAGACACTCACCTAGGTCTTAAGGGCTTAGTACTAACTTAGGCTAAATCAAGTTTCATTTAAATAAGATTAGAAAAGTAAACATCATTTAAAATTAAAACATCTTTCAAACACTACAAGCCCAATTATAACCAAAACTTGGCTAAGTGTTCTAACTTGCCTCTTTAAGGGTCTTCACCCACATAATTTTCAAAATTAAATTACATATGATAATTACCTTACTCTTAGGGATAATTGAAACATAATTGTTCATTCAGCATTAGGGTGTTTTATAGGATGAATTATTAAGCAACATAATAAGTTTAAAAGAACTCGGGATTTTCCACCAGGCAGCGAGAGAGTAGCACGGACCTGCTTCTTTCTCTAGATCTGTTGGATACCTCAGAGATCTACTAAACTTAATATATTTTACTTGGCAACATCATCCTTAAATAAACTCCTAAGGACCCACCAAGATATGACCTAGGGTTAGATAGGTCGTCAAAATTTTATTTCTTTATTTCATATAAACTGCCTTAACATGCCTTTTGAGTTTCAGGTGGGGGAACGAGAAGACTCGCCAGGTACGCTTTTACCATTTTTAGCGTTGTCTTTCTTGTGCTTTTATACCTGCAAACTTGTATGTCACCCTACATGAAAACTAAAACTATCAAGATAGTCACAAAACCAAAACCAAAACTAAAACTAAAATCAACCAAGATAAAATTCACCCCCACAACATTCAAAATATAAAACAACTCAAAATTTAATCACAAATATCACACAAAACTACAAATTCAACTAAATTAAAATGTCTCTATCGGATGATCGGGAATTCCTCGGAGGAGGTAAACTATGATTGCTAACGAGGCTTCCCATAGTCTAAATGAAATTATGGAACTCATTAAGTTGAGTTTCATAAGTTCATTTGGACTAAGTGAATCTAATAGAAAATAGTGGTGTCGTAACGAGGGAACCGTAGGATCCTAACCGGTGTCGCTCTAATCAACTTTAACATGCCCCCATAAAATTTAAAGAATTTCAACCATAGGGCCACCTGATTTGACATTATAACTTGACACACTAGAAAACTCAAACTCTTCGTGGCAAGAAGGTTGGAGCTAGCATGGTGGGCAGTAAAGCCATCTTCAACAGCAAAACATGTCTTCCCCAGCTAAACCAGTCTTCCTTCCGTAGACTTAAACAACAAAGCCATAGAACTTCGAGGTTGCTTGCTTATGTAACGTAAATCCACACTCTATCTTTAGAAATTTGTACAACCCTCTTATACAACATAAGCCCTAACTCGTCTTAGGATTCTGAGGTTGTTGTTTATCACAACCTAAATCCTCACATCTTCCAGGCTATTTGTGTGATAATTTCACACGAATGTAAGCCCTAACTAATAAAATTGGCAGGATGAAACGCCTAAATATTTCTCTTAAAAAATGAAGCCAAATGTTAGGATAGCTTGGGAAGTCACCGGGGTTCTCCTCTGGATCCATGACATCCCCTAGTTCTTCTTCTTTTAGATTCTACAATAAAATGTTCCAAATTTGAACCAATCCCCTTTCACACCTCTACATCCGATAGACTCTACAACAAAATGTTCCAAATTTGAACCAATCCCCTTTCACACCTCTACGTCCGATTTCTAATAAAATGTTCCAAATTTGAACCAATCCGCTTGCACACCTCTATGTCCGATTTCGTTGAAGAGTCTGGGGTTCTCCTCTGGATCCATGACATCCCCTAGTTCTTCCTCCTTTGGATTCTACAATAAAAATTCCAAATTTGAACCAATCCCCTTTCACACCTCTATGTCCGATTTCATTGAAGAGTCCTATCCTTTGAGTTCTCCTCTGGATCCATGACATCCCCTAGTTCTTCCTCCTTTGGATTCTACAATAAAATGTTTTGGATCCATGACATCCCCTAGTTCTTCTTCCTTTGGATTCTATAATAAAATGTTCCAAATTTGGGTTCTCCTCTGGATCCATGACATCCCTTAGTTCTTCCTCCTTTGGATTCTACAATAAAATGTTCCAAATTTGCTAGATCCATGACATCCCCTAGTTCTTCTTTCTTTGGATTCTACAATAAAATGTTCCAAATTTGAGAACCCATGACATCCCCTAGTTCTTCCTCCTTTGGACTCTACAACAAAATGTTCCAAATTTGAACCCGACATCCCCTAGTTCTTCCTCCTTTAGATTCTACAATAAAATGTTCCAAATTTGAACCAATCTCTTTCACACCTCTATGTCTGATTTCGTTGAAGAGTCCCACCCTTTGAAATTCCTTGAAGATAATTCAACCTCTACGTCCAATTTCGTTGAAGAGTCCTACCCTTTGAAATTCCTTGAAGATAATTTTTCCCACACCTCTACGTCCGATTTCGTTGAAGATTCCTACCCTTTGAAATTCCTTGAAGATAATATTTCTTGATTTTCTCTAGTCCTTCTTCCTTTGGATTCTACAATAAAATGTTCCAAATTTGAACCAATCCCCTTTCATACCTCTACGTCTGATCTCATTGAAAAGTCCTACACTTTGAAACTCCTTGAACATAATATTTTTTTATTTTTATCGAGAGTCTTCTTAGGTGACTTTGGTGATTTAAGATGTAATTAACTATAGGGGCTTACCCTTATAGGAAGCATGCCCGAAGCCAGCTTAATATAAATCCTATTTAATTTTTTATATTAAATAGGGGAACTTATCGGCAAATACAAAGGTTTCGCAGACCAAACGGATGTCATATATTCCTTAGTTTATTTGATCTTGGCAAATACAAAGGTTTTGCAGACCAAACGGACGTCATACTTTCCTTAGTTTATTTGATCGAACCTCATCCTCAAGTCTTGTGTTTATCCTTCGGGATAGGTACAGGATTTGAGGTACAGTGCTCTTTCATTTAGTCTTGTGTTTATCCTTCGGGATAGATACAGGATTTGAGGTACAGTGCTCTTTCATTTTATAGTCTCGTGTTTATCTTTTGGGATAGTTACAGGATTTGAGGCACAACGCTCTTTAGTTTAAACTATAAAAAATATGGGGTCGGTTTGATTTCATATTTTTTCTAAAATTAAATATATATGTAAATTAAAACGTCCTTCCGAAGCGGGCGACAGGATTTTAATTCCGGTAACTGACAGCTTCTTACGGGCAACTCCTCCAACCAAAAATAGCGCCAACATCCCCATAGTAAAAGAATTTGATTCTACCTCAAACCCTCCTCTGAAACAGCCTCTAAGATAGCTCTAGACCAACACCTGAAATTGAGTTTGATCAAAAACATACCTAGACAATTCACCAGGACCTAGGACATCATCTGGAGGTTTTTTGGACCCAATCAAAGCTACCACAACCATCTAATTGAGGCCTCCCCTCTCAAACAAAGTTCTTGAACCTCAACCCTAATCTGAGCCTTTTTTGATTCATTTTATGTATTTACTGTAGTTCATACTGTATATACCACATGGATAGCTTCTTCTAGAGTAGATGAAGGTTTAGAAATAAACCTCATGCATTTTGGTTGAGTCTAGATAAAGATCTTAAGGTTTTAGTGTGAACAGTTCATGGGTTAGGTCACTTGGGGACGATGAACGGATCTCGTTTGATCGCACATCTATCCAATGGACGAAGGAGATCAAGTCGGACAGAGTATTGGTGCGTGAACCGCGAGCCACGTGGTAGTTGAGGTGGATGGCGGCGATGAATGGGAGTGTGCCGCGTGTATGTTCGAAGCCGCCGTAGATTGAGTTGGTGCCGCGTAGGATAAGTAGAAAAATATGGATTCTTTGAATTATTTTAAATGCTTAAACTTCAAAAATCTATATCTTTCTCTAAAAAAATGATAAAAATAAAAGAAAAGAACCCTCTTGCTCAGTGAACAAAGGAGAATAATGTGGACTAAAAATAAAAAAAAAATTTATTCCTTAATTTTTAAAGAATTAAATACCCTATAGAGTATTTTAATTCATTTTGATCAAACATTGCTCACCTTGGCTTGAAATTTTGAGGGTTTGTTCCTCATGACAGAGGCTTTGTCCATTGATTTTTCCAAGGTCAAAGGACATTTTTATGCTTCTAGTCCTAATTTTCAAGTTTGGGAGGCTATTTTGGGTTATTTTAATTATATAAATCAAAATATCATTTGGGAAATTATGGGAGTAATTTGAGAGGTTTCATGTGGTCAGAGAAGTCTAGGATAAATATCATGATGACTTGAATTATATTGTAAATTTTTATATTTAATTAAATGTAAATATCTTGTTTTAATTTTTTCAAATTATATACTTATTAAAAATTAACAAAATTAATTCCATATTGTTCATAAAAATTATGTTTATCCACCGTAAAAATTTCAAAATTATTTGATTAGGTTTGATTATTATAGTTGATTTTCTAAGAAACCTTATATTTTTATACAAAAGTAATTATAATAAATTAAATACACTTGGAAAAATTATGAAAAGTGATTTTCTAAGTTCCTTGTGATCAGAGACACTTGGAAAAAATAAAAATTACTTTTTAAAAAAATACTTAATTTTCTAGCTTTATTTTGAATTTTAAAATAATTAAAAATCTGAAAATATTTCAAAATTTGCTTAATTGTTCTTTGATCATTGGGACTCATTAAAATATTTTTCCTAATTTTTCTAAGTTAAAAATAAATTTTAAAGGCTTAAAAGTGGATTTCCCTTATTTTCCATTAAAATAATTATAATAAATTAGTTCAAAAAATCATGAATTTTTGTCTAAGTACTTCTCTTACCTAAGGAAACCTCTAATAATTTTCCCATAAATAAAAACCTTAGTTTGGAAAGTTAAATGAATCAATTTCTAAAAAGTCTTATTTCCTAAATTTAAATAAATATTTAAATTAAATTAAATTTTGAGAAGCCCACATATTCTCCTATAGTATTATAATTACCTTGTGGATATGACACTCTAAACCCTCAAAATCATTTGAGTTGTGTTTAATGAGTTATGAAGTGAAGTGCCCCAAGGGTAAGATAGTCATTCTAGATTTTGGTGTCTTAATCAAAATTTAGGATTAATGAGGGGAAAATGGGTAATTTTGATCTTAATAAACATGTTTGGATGATTGAAATATAATAGGATTAAAAGGTAGGAACTCACTCACCACCCTTGCACAACATCAACAAAATAATAATTCTCTTAATCTTCGTGACTTGGAAGTCAACTAAGATCAAATGATTCTTAAGTGATGGGCTTAAGCTAGAAAGATAATAATTTACTTTTCTTAAGCCCAAAGTTGAGGATGGTTTTGACTATTTGTTAAAATCCACCAATCATGATTATTACAGGTTTAGTAGTGACATAGGCTCGATGTCGACACTCAATTGATCGAATTTAGAAGATAATATGGTTGGTGATTAACATCCTTAAACACTGCAAGCCTGAACTTAATTATGGGCACCACGATCTTAAATAAAAAAATGACCTAAACTTGTCTTAGGGGCACCCACTCACATAACTCTTAAGTGAAACATCAATTGATTAATCGAGAATCATATCCTTGGGATGATTATATTATCAAATTTCACTGAGCCAGGAGTAGTCACACTTCGACCTCAGATGATTAATGGAACAATATGATAAGTTCAAAATGAACTTGAAATATTTCAAGAGATCTTCAAAATGGTCCAGGGCCATACCTCGAGTATTTTAAAATCTATTGGACATTCTGAAGGGGAAATTAGACTTGCCATATTTTTGTTCTAAAATCATCCACTAAGATCTTCTGAGAATCAATAAAATCATAACTTAGGGTTTAGTAGCTAAACCTTCGTCTACTCCTGCAATTTAAATTTCTTGCAAAATTATATACATGCCTTGCAAGTACTGACCTTTCAGGTGGTGAAACGAGAAGAATCGACATGTACACTTTTAAATTAATGCATTTACCTTTCTGTACTTCCTTGTCTCGAGCTTGCACGTTAAACAACGATGTCACCCTGCATAAAAACCAAAACTGCTAGGATAGCCACAAAACCAAAACCAAAACATAAACTAAAATTAATCAAGATAAACTTTACAGCCACAACATTCAAAATATAAGAAAACTCAAAATTTAATCACAAAATTAAGAAAACTCAAAACAACAATTGCAACTAAATTAAGACGTCTCTATCGGATAATCGGGAATCCCTTGGAGGAGGTAACCTACGGTTGCTAACGAGATTTCTCATGATCTAAATGAAAGTACATAATTCATTAAGTTAAGTTTAGTAAATTTATTTGGACTAAGTGAATCTGAAAGAATATAATGGTACCGGAATGAGGGAACTGTAGGATCCTAACTGGTGTATTTCTAATCAACTTTAATATGCCCCATAAAATTTAAATAACCATAATCATAGAAACATTTGATTTAACATCATGACTTGACACATTAGAAAACTTAAACTCGTCACAACCAGGAGCTTGGAACTAGCATTGTGGGCAGCACGACCATCTTCAACAGCAAGAGGATCTATAACAACATATCTTCCTTTAGAATTAAAAAACAATCTATAGGATTTCGAGGTTTTTTGCCTAGTGTGACATAAATCCTTACCTTTCGTTACACCTTTGTATGTTTCCGTTGTACAAATATAAGCCCTAACTCGTCTTAGGATTCTGAGATTGTCGTTCGTTACGACCTAAATCCTCACATCTTTCAGGCTATTTGTATGATTGTTTTACACGAATGTAAGTCATAATTAATAAAAATCGGTAGGATGAAACATTTAAATAATTTCTCCTCAAAATTGAAGTCAAATAATAGGATAGATTGGGAAGTCACCGAGGTTCTTCTCCGGATCTGTGACATCCCCTTGTTCTTCCTCCTTTGACTTCTACAAAAAAAATATTCCAAATTTGAATCATTCCTCTTTCACACCTCTTTATCCGATCTATTTGAAAAATCATATCCTTTTGACCTCTTTAAAGATAATATTCCCTGATTTTTATCGAGAATTTTCTTGAGTAACTTCGGTCATTTATGATGTAATTAACTATAGGGGCTTGCCCTTAGAGAAAGTTTTTCTGAAACCAGCTTAATATAAACCCTATTTAATTTTTCGTATTAAATAGGAAAACTTATCGGCAAATAAAATGGTTTTGTAGACCAAACGGATGTCATATATTTATTAGTTTATTTGATCAAGCCTCACCCTCAAGTCTTGAGTTTATCTTTCGGGATAGATACAAAGTTTGAGGTACAGTGCTATTTCATTTAAACTATGAAAAATATGGGCTCGGTTTGATTTTATATTTTTCTAAATTACACACACACACACACACACACACACACATATATATATA